>JAJIBD010010189.1:0-61406 GCA_021461705.1 Cryptotis parvus | reverse complement strand
GCACATCTAGAGCTGCGTGAGGCCACACATTGATAACTGGTCCAGGAACACAATGCCTGGTCATATCTTCACTAATTAATCAGGAGAAAATAGAGATTCCTTTTTGTGGAGACTCTAGGATACTCTACACAGAGGAAGAACATTTGGCCAGAAGGGAAGAGCTTCAGGCTGGTGTTACATCACTCATGGAAGAGCAAGAATCCACATCATGTGCTATTCCTTGTGTTTATTTGACCTGACTTTTCGGAGGCAGCAGGGAGACAAAGAGACAACAGAGATATGATCAAGTCTTTAAGACCACTTTTTGCCACCTCAGTTATGCAGGAGCCTTTGGAGATGTGCTCCCAGTTGCAGGACGGACATGGAAATGTACTTCATGCAGCAACTTCAACCCTGCATGAGCTGACAGCAATACAAGAGATGAACCAGTTAGTAGCAGCAAAAGCTGCCCTGAAAGGGACGGAGCCGACCCAGCTCCTGCATGAAACACACTTGGGGAAGAAGTGAAAGGTTCTCGGGCTTGTGGCCTGAAAGTTGCAAGGTCTTACAGCAATAAGCTGTGCTCACCCAGGGCTAAGGGATATCTCACCCTGTCTCCTTCAGTCCTTTCACTCAGCATCTGTTATTAATCCTGTGGTGTGCAGAGTACATTGAGTGCCGAGACACGTGGCATCAGTCACCCAGAATCACGCTTAAGCAGAGAGAGACAAGGAAGAGAGAGGGAGAGAGAAAGAGAAAGAGTAGAGAGACAGAGAGAAAGAGACAGACAGAGAGAGAGAGAGAGAGAGAGAGAGAGAGAGAGAGAGAGAGAGAGAGAGAGAGAGAGAGAAATGAATCCTGGAGCCGGCCTGGCTGGCTTTCGGGCTGCTGTATGTGGCAGCTCAGGAATGTGGACAGCCACACTGTCAGGGAGCCACACTGTAAGAGAGCAGTCTAGTGGGACGGGGAGCAGGATGGCGTGGAGTGAATTACTGAGTTCGGGAGTTTTGTTTTTCACATTTTGACATGCTGTCTTTTTGTTTTTCTGTTCCTTTCGCTCTACAACAGTCTTAGAAAGGATAGGTGAGGGGGAAAAGCAATTACACATAGGGCCCAGCTCATCATATCAGTGACAGAATAGAAGGGAATTATTTGGGCCAGAGTGATAGTATAGTAGGAAGGGCAATTGCCTTGCATGTGGCCAACCTGGATTTGAACCCTGGAATCTGATATGGTCCCCTGAGCCCACCAGGAGTGATTCCTGAGTTCAGCACCAGGAGGAAGCCCTGAGAACTTCTGGGTATGTTCCCCACCCCCACACCACTCTAAAAAAAAGAAAACTTTATTAGTGGCTCCCAAACTTCAAAGTGCAAAACTACAAGTTGTAGTGAGTGGAATGGCATATCAAAAGGCATATCCTGGTGTCCTTTCCTTAGAGATTATATTTCAGAAGCCTAAGGGCTGGGAATCTGTATTTTGAACACATTCCCTGAATAGGTGGCTCCCATGAATGGGTCCTTAAGAGAGACTGGTAGAACTTTACAAGAAGAAAAACAACCCCATCAAAAAATGGGGAGAAGAAATGAACAGAAACTTCAGCAAGGAAGAAATTGAATGGCCAAAAAACATATGAAAAAATTCTCATCATCACTAATCATCAGAGAGACGCAAATCAAAACAACAATGAGATACCACTTTACACCACAGAGACTGACACTTATTCAAAAGAGCAAGAACAACAAGTGCTGGCGTGGATGTGGGGAAAAGGGGACACTCATCCATTGTTGGTGGGAATGCCGGCTGGTACAGCCTTTCTGGAAAACAATATGGACATTCCTCCAAAGACTAGAAATTGAACTCCCATTTGACCCAGCCATACCACTCCTGGGAATCTACTCTGGGAAACCAAAAATATGCAGAGGAAACACCATCCCTACTTTTATTTTCATAGCAGCGTTATTCACAATAGCCAGAATCTGGAAGCAATCAGAGTGCCCGAAAATCAATGACTGGATAAAGAAGCTTTGGTACATCTACACAATGGAATACTATGCAGCTGTTAGGAAAAATGAAGTTATAAAATTTGCCTATAAATGGATGGACATGGAGAAGATTATGTTGAGTGAAATTAGCCAGAAGGAGAGAGACAGATACAGAATGACTGCATTTGTTTGCATGGCATAAATATATATGTACATATTATGATACCAATATCCAAGGTCAAGTGAGACATATATCAAGAGGTCTTGTCAAAGGTGGAAATTATCACAAACGTGTGGGAGTCAGAGGCTAGGTAAGACAGAAAATGGAACAGTGTGCTAACAATTGTTGAGGGTACTAATGCCAACCTAGAACTGAGCATTAAATAGAGGCAAAAAAGATACACATGACAACCCTTTAATGTATGTTCTGTAATCCATAGTCTGAGGGGAAGGAAAAGAGAAAGAGAGAGAAAAGGGAAAGAAATAAAGAACCTGCCATGGAGGAGGGCTAGGGAAGGGGAGGGAACCGGGGACATTGGTGGTGGGAGATGGGCACTGGTGGCGGGATGGGTGCTGGAACACTGTATGACCGAAACCCAAATATGAACTTTTTAATTGTATATCTTTGTAATTGTAAACATAAAAATTAAAAAAAAAAGAGAGATAACAATAGCACCCCTACTGACAGTGGCATCTCATTTGCAGGGCAAGAGGATGCTGCTAGGAGAAATGAAATGATGCCCCTAGGACTGGGCAGGCAGTACTGACCACCAGGTGGTGGACAACATGTCAGGTGTGTCCCTCTGGACTCTTGATATGACCTAGTTGTACTGCATATTTTCTGACCTCAGACATCTACCTGAATGAGCCAGGATTACCAATTTCTTGCTTAGATTGGAAAGCAATCTAATGGGAATGAAGATTTCCCTTGCTTCCCAACTGGAAACCCAAATTAAATCCCCCAGACATCTTGAGAATGTCGTGATTGGTGTGTTGAGTATCAAGATGTGCTCATGGCATCTGGCTCTAATCATAGAGGTTTGAAGGCGCGAGGGAGTCTTTCTGTCTATTGGAAAGCTTCATGCTTCTAGAAATAGGAGACGAACCCTCAGAGAGGCTCAGCACCTGACCACAAATCCCAGGAACCAGCCTCTCACCTCTGCATGCAGACTTTTTCCTTTTTGGAGCTTTTCTGCCTTCCAGATTCCTATGAGCATATTGGTGGATGGGTCCCAATCATTTATTTATTTCTAATGTTCAAACAAGACTGTCACCACTGGCTTAGCAATGCAGCCTCTTGGCAAATTGCTGGCCAGGGTCACAGGGAATGCTGGCCACAGCTGCCATCTCCAATTAAGCATGGCTTGTCCTGCATGATGTATAAAGACCACCGGCCCTCAGCAGTCTGCTGTGGTATCACAAAATGCTCTGGGGGTGGGAAGAGCAGGAGTCTCCAGCAATATTAAAGCCCTCATTGGTGTTGTGTAACAGGGATACAGGGAACAGCTTGAGTTGGGATGTGATGCAGTATAATTACATACAATGAACTAGGGACTCACTCCGTAGCAAGAACTCAGCTCCAGGCCACCAGACGGGGGCCAAAAAGGAAGAAGAGGGAAAGGAGAAGAGGGAAATGCGACTTCCTACAGAAGTGGTCATGGACAACGAAGAACTTGGTGTTGAAGGAGAAGCGAAAAGCTGTTAAAATAATACAGATCAGGTTTCTGATTCTGGTCAGTTGAACAGCTTTACTACCTTCTCTTGGATGAGTTATTTTGTGTGATATCGTTGGTCTAAAGGAATGCCTTGCCTGTCCCCTTTAGCTGGAGAGGATGCTAAGGGAAAGGCAGACAAGGGAAGGACTGGGGCAAGTTCCCATCAAGTCAGTTGGCAACTTTGAGCTGGAATTTACTCCTCTCTGCAGAGCAAAAGCAAAAAACAAAAAATAAAAACCCATCACACACAGGGTTTTGCCATGTGTTCATGTGCCAGAAGTAGCTGTTAAACACGGGAAAGAATTCCTCGATATGAGTTCCTGGCTTAAAGCCTTCACTGACCTTTGTTCTCTCTGCTGTTTATGGGGAACAAGACATTTATAAAGAAACCAACACTTAGGTTCAGTAGAGGAGCTGATTCTGGATAAAATGCCAGAATTCATTTGGTCTGTGAGGCTTTATTTTTTCTATTTGAGGAAGCATGGTGAAGCTGATTTTCACAAGCTCAATAATGACCTTCTAGGCTAGAGAAACAATTTTCTTCCTCCCTCCCTCCCCTCCCCCCTCCCTCTTGTTCCTTTTCCTTCTCTCAAGCATTTACCTTTACCTCTATTTTTGTTTCTCAGTTTCTTGGGGTTCATCCCCTCCCAGTGGGGAGATGGCCAAAGAAGAACACAGTATCTTCCCAAAGCTGCACTCTTAGCAGCTTTAGTAAGATGCCAAAATTGTCTTTAGCGACATGCCTCTCTTTTTCTTATAGTCTGTGGCAGTAATTTCTCTCCCGGGTTGTTCTGGATGACACAAGGTCCTCCAAACAGGCGGTCAGCGGTCAGCCTGGACCCCAGACTCAGATTTCACTCTGGAACACAAGGTGGTGCCCAGGGCCTCATCAGTGGAAACTGTGTTGTGACTTTTCACTTGGGATTTTGGTAGACTCTTGCTTCAGCCCCCACCCTGCGCCCACCAGAATTCTGGGGCCTGTGCACCCCTCAGACACAGGTCTGTCAGGGTGTAAGGTGCTTGCTTTGCATGCTGTTGACCTAGGTTTGATTCCCCGGCATCTGTGCACCTCCAGAAGTGATTTCTGAGTGCAGAGTCAGAAGTAAGCCCTGAACATCACTTGGTGTGACTCCCTCCCAAATAAAACAACAATAAAAACCCCAGAACAAAAAAAAACCCACAAAGTACTGCGAAGAGCAGCCACCAACTCAACCCATAGACCAGCCTGGATGCCAGCATTGACAGTGACCTCTAGCCTGGATGTGAATGAGAAGTTTGACAGCAACAAGAGCAACAATATCATCACCACCCTAAAAAGGATTTAGAACCTTAGAACCTGCCTGGAGGCACAGCGCTTGGATCTTTGAGTTCCCTGAGGTCTCTGTGTTCTCAGTATGATCTGAAAGGTGAAAGGTAAACTTGGAGAGACATTGTCACATCTGGACAATCCGAAGAGTAGAAGAGTCACAATTTTGGTGCCTTTGGGCGGTGTCCACCAGTCCTCACCTCCTTCTAGCTCCTCCTCACAGAACACATGGAAGGACATTAAAAATAACAATGCAAACACAGAGCTTCCTGCTTCCCACTTAGAGCCTCTCACGCAGGTTCTGGTCACCTGCCCTGGTCTTCCCCTGGGACGGTAGTGGCTTGTGGGGGGCAGGATCCTGGCATCTCCCCACTCTTCCTCCCTTGGACCTTCCTTATTAGCGCTGAGTTAAGTGGACCCATTCAGCCACTCCTTACAGAGCAGGTGGCGCAGATGGCCACGGATTCTGTTTTTTTGTTTTTTGGGGGTCACACCTGACAATGCTCAGGGGTTACTCCCTAACTCGGCCCCTCAAGAATTACTCTTGGTGGTGCTCGGGGACCCTATGGGATGCAGAGGATCAAACCTGGGTCTGCCACATGCAAGGCAAACACCCTACCTTCTGTGCTATCTCTCCGACCCCTGGCCCACTGGGTGGGTTCTAGACCTTACCAGAGGTTGTGGGGCCTTGATAATGGACACAATGAGGCCAGATGTGTCTGATTCTGACAGATGGGAAACTTCCCTAGTGTCCCCTGGTGGGGGGTAGTTTCCAGCATGACACCCCTGACAACACTCATCGCCTCATCCTCCCTGGGATTGACCTTGGGCTGATCTTGGAACTCCAGGAGTATACAGCTCAGATGCACATTCCATATGCAGTGATTTTCCAGGAGGACAACCATCTTCCTTTTCTCCCGCTTGGGGGAAGCCATCGGATTGGGTCTTTTACCCCCAAATCACCCCTCCCTTTACTGTGGCCTCAGTCAGGAGTTGGGGCTCAGCACTAAGAAATCCCAGCAAGCCTTGATTTAATGCTTGCTGAGAACGGAGAAACCACACAGGATAAACTTGAACTCTCCTCTCCAAGCAGATGGTTTTCCTGCAGAGTGCCCCCCCACCCCTCTGAGACAGAACGTCTGTTCTTTTCAGAACACTTGAAATCCACATTATTATTCCAAGCTGGGCCACCCAGAGTTAGTGTGTACCCCCCAGCGGTCCCCAAGATCCTTTCTCAGTTTTAGGTTTTTCTTACAAAGCGTGAGAGGGTAATTTAGCTTGCTGTTAATTGCAATCTATTTAATTCCAGTGCTTGCAGATGTAAAAGCAAGTGCCAACATGGGCTGCAATTAAGACCTCATGTCAGAAGGTGGTGGTGGTGTCTAGGATCGCAGGGGTGCGAGGATGGAGCATGCCTCGGGACCAGTTGGTTTGTTTTCCTTGGGGAGTGGAAGGTGACTTGCCCTTCACTTATCATATGACTCTCGTGATGACAGCCCCAGGCTGACTGCTTTCTTCCGAGTTGTCACAGCTGACTGGCACAGGTCAGCACCACCTGACACCCACTGGCATGGGCTAGCACAGGTTTGCACAAGCTGGCACCACTTGACAAGACTAAAATTGCCTCTGGAAATGTTGGCATGGGCTGGCATTTCCTGGCATAGTTTGCAAGACTGGCATTACCTGGCAAAGACTGGAAAAACTGGCAGAGGTTGACATTGACTGGTACTTAATGGTAAAGCTGGTATTGACTGGCACAAGGCTGAAAAAGCTGCCACAGGGCGGCACTGACTGGTACTTAATGGCAAGCCAGCCACTGACTGGGATGAACTGGCACTACCTGGCACGGACATGGACTGGAATTACCTGGCACTTGTTGGCACAGATAGGCACAGATGGCATAGTTGGACAGTACTGGCACCCCTTATATAGGCAGCACCAACCAGCACAGGTTGGCACACATAGCAGGGTCTGACGGCAAAGGCATCATTCTATATAGATTGATATGGACTGGCGTTGCCTAATGCAGTTTGGTACTGCCTGGCATAGACAGATACAGCTTGGCACAAACTAGCACAGGTTGGCACTAACTTCCACATTCACTTAAGAACTCAGAGCTGTTCAAACTCGGCTTTAGGGTGCTGTTTCCAGAGAGCCTGGGCTCCCCTTTCTCCTCAGCTAATGGGTGATGCTGGGGCGCAGGAGTCTTCGCTTGTCCTCCTGCCAAAGGTAATCCAGTTCTCCAGGTGAGAGCCAGTTTGGGACCCTGAAAACCAGGAGCTTTGAAGCTGGATTATTATCTTGTTTGTTTGTTTGTGGGCCACACTTGGTAGTGTGCAAGGCTGACTCTTGACTCCGCACTCGGGTCATTCCATATGGTGCTGAGGATCAGCCACAGGTTGACTGCATGCAAGAAGCATGCTACCTGTGGTCCATCTTTCTGGCCCGCTTCCACGGTTTTTAGTGTACTGGCAAAATGAAGTAGATGAAGAATGAGCAGAGTTTAGCCCCATCATTCTGTGGTCACTTCATTTTCCCTTGGAAGCAAATGCAGATGCTATAAGTGGACGTTGTTAGGTTCTCTTCTGACATGATGTCTGAGTGTTGGTGTTGTTTGGAATCCAGTGTCCTTCCTACCAGATTCTTAGGAGTCGATGCGTTTCCCAGAGCCTCTGTCTCTAGGGCTTCTCTCTCCCTAGATCCAGGAAAGTGAAGTCACAGTGGAGCTGAGTTGACATGGACTCATGTGACCAATCAGGGTTTGATCCTCAGCACCCCATATAGTCTTGGAAGACTCACGTCTTCCAAGGAGCTGTCCTCGAGCACAGAGCCAGGAGTCAGCCCTGAGCACCATTGGGAGTTGGTGTAGTGTCTTGTACTGTATCTTGCAAGTGTCTTGCAGATTCAGTACACCACTCCCTTCAGAGATAAAAGACCCTTTCGAACTCAGAAATCTCCTTTCCCACTAATGCCTGATGTACTTTGTAGGAGCACAGCCAAATATTGACAGTGAGGGGAAGGAAGAAGCAGCTTGTTTTCCTTCTACCTCCAGAGATAATTGTTCTTCCTGATGTGTGATTTATTCCATTCATAAAACACTAGAAGGGGGAAGGTGTATGATGAAACAGAAAAGGGAGAATCCAACGCCTGGGCCTGTCATTATTGGAATGACATGAAGCCATGTGAAAAAGCAACATGAAATACCATTTAAGTTTGCCATAAAGGAGACCACTTGTTTGAGAAGTGAAACTATCGGACTTTCAGGGAGAAGCCATGCCCCGTCATGAACAGTCTATCCCATGCTTGCTTTGGACTGTGAAAAGGTATCGCGAGAGTTGGGAGAGCGAGAACTGTGGCCTTGCCTAAGTTCCCATGGTTGATTTTCTGCCTCCCACCACACTGCCACCCTATGCCTTCAATCACCAGCTTTTAAATTTCTTCTTCTTGATTTCTGGTTGTACTTGTCTTCTCCAAAGGTGAGGAGCAAACAAGCTGGAAAAGGAATGCTTCTTTTCCTATGCTCTATTATTGTGGGAGGTAGCTAAGGATATCTTTGATCTAATTTCAACTTTTTATTTTCCATGTAAATGTTGGTTCTCTGCCTGTTTGGTCACTTCTTGGCAATGCCCTATCATAGAACAAAGCCCAAATCTGGTGATACTGTCGGGAGTAGGCTTTTGCTTCCCAGAGACCCTCACTGCTCTGCGCTTGATTGTCCTGTATCAGTACTTGAGCTGCTATATAGAGAATATTCCCCCTCATTCCCCCACTAACCCCTCCAACTTTTGACACATTTTCCCTTTGTGCCCCTACCCCAAGCACTGTAATTATGGTTAAGTGTCTTGCAGATACAGTACCTGAACAGAAATGGTCCTTAAACAACTAGGTTTCCTTTTGGCAGCTGACTCCTCTGTCTTCTTCGCCCTTTTGACAAATTGGGAGAAGGGGGAACACTGTCAAATTTTTGATGACAGTGACAGTGTTCATTGGGTGGCTCTATCTTGGGGACTTTTAATCATACCTTGGTGCTAAACACTGAAAAAATGTTGCTTTGCGCATGTCATACTTTTTCCTCTTTCTGTTTTATTTAATGTGGAGACATTCCCCAGAGAGATTTTGGGGAGGGGGTCACAGGGCACTCATATTTTTGTAGCTCTTGAAGCAGCATGTTGAACACATCCTACTGTTAAGTACAGTTTAACTCCAATGGGGTCAGTGAGTGGTCGTGACCTCTGTCTATTTGTGATCTTTAATAGATGTTAAAGTGCCTGTTGTTGATTTTAGAGGGAAATGAGTCATGTTTCATTTGTGTGTGTGTGTGTGTGTGTGTGTGTGTGTGTGTGTGTGTGTGTGTGTCATGGATGATTGAGGGAAAAGTTCACCTACTGGGCAATTAGCCTTTTAATGGGGCCGATCCTTAAAAAAAAAAACTAAACAACTAAAGTGAAGGACGTCATGATTAAGTATCATATAAGAAAATGAGCTATTGGGGGTGTATGGGGGAACTTATCTACATTCAAAGTTTCTTCACTTTCCCCACACTGCAGAAATTACTAAGCCGATTCAAAACCAGGACAGAAACTAAACGAAATGAACCAGAACGCTCAAAAAACAATACTCATGCCAGGCTCCTTAGTGGCTGAAGCATATTTTTAACTTGCTGTGTTAAGTTTAATTGATTCTGCTTTTCCAAGTCTCTGTATTTTCAGTTCTTGAAAATTCCTATAGTTTTATAATTTTATTTTGATGAGCTTGATTTATTTGGATTTTTTTAAAAATTTCTTTTTTTAAAAAAAAAAAAAAAATACCACCATGAGAATACAATTACATAGGTGTTCATAATTGGTTCTTGGTAATACAGTATTCCAGCACCCATCCATCCACCAGTGCCCCATTTCCACCACCAATGTACCCCACCCCCTCCCGCCCATCCCCAGGCTGCCTCCAATAGCAGGTACCCCAGTTTTCCTCTTTTTCTCTCTCTCTCTCTCTCTCTGTCTCTGTATCTCTCTCCCTCTTATTTTTACACATTGTGGCTAGCCCTGAAGATATTTAGTGTTTATCACTTAAGTCTCTTTGTGTATATTCAATGGTGAGATTTAATCTGCCATTACCATTTCCCACATTTAGTAAAGCATTGGTATCTATTTATATCCTATTAATGAATGCAGTCATTCTATATCTGTCCTTTTACTTCTGACTAATTTCACTCAGCATGATAGTCTCCATGTCCATCCATTTGCAGGTAAATTTCATAATTTCATCTTTTTTGAAGCTGCATAGTATTCCATAGTGTAGATGAACTACAGTTTCTTTAGCCAGTCCTCTGTTCTCAGGCATTTAGGTTGTTTCCAGATTCTAGCTATAGTGAATAGCGCAGAGATGAATAAAGAAGTACAGATAGTGTTTCTGCTATGTGTTTTTCAGTCTCTTGGGTATATTCCCAGAAGTGCTATTGCTGGATCAAATGGGAGCTCAATGTCTAGTTTTCAGAGGAATGCCCATATTGTTTTCCAAAAGGGCTGGACCAGTCGGCACTCCCACCAACAGTGGATGAGAGTCCCTTTTTCCCCACATCCATGCCAGCACCGGTTGTTCTTGCTGTTGTGAATGTGTGCCAGTCTCTGTGGTGTGAGATGGTACCTCATTGTTGTTTTGATTTGTATCTCCCCTGATGATTAAAGATAAAGAGCACTTTTTCATATGCCTTTTGGCCATTTGAATTTCTTCTTTTTTGGAAGCTTCTGTTCATTTCTTCTCCCCATTTTTTGATGGTGCTGGCTGTTTTTTTCTTGTGAAGTGCTACCAGTGCCTGATATACCCTGGATATTAACCCCTTGTCAGATGGGTATTGGGTGAATATCCTTTCCCACTCTGTGGATTGTCTTTGTATCTTGGTCACTATTTCTTTTGAGGTGCAGAAGCTTTTCTATTTTATATAATCCCATTTGTTTATCTTTGCTTCCATTTTCTTGGTCAGTGGTGTGTCATCTTTAAAGATACTTTTAGTTTCGATGTCGTAGAGCCGTTCCTCCTATGTTTTCTTTGATGTACCTTATAGATTCATGTCTGATGTTGAGATCTATAATCCATTTTGATCTGACTTAAAAAAATTTCTGAAGGTATTGTTATTTCTGTTACTGGAATTGCCATTATAGGATAGAGAAGGGGGGTTTCTGAGATGGCATGTCTCTGTACCAAAGACTAATACTAATGCCAGTTAGGATTGACTCCTGCAGGTCACTTCATAGATAGGGGGGTAGTCTGAATGTGGCAGTCTTATCTGACCATGTATTCTGTACTGGCTGGTATAAATATTCTCTCATGATACCTCTAACGGTTTGAGGTTCTTCATATTCCTGAATCAACCAGATGTCATTGGGCTACATTGGCACGTGATAGGGTCCAATGGAAATGTTACTGGCACCGCTCGAGCAAATCGATGAATAACGGGATTCAAGTGATCAAGTGATTGTTATTTCTAATACTATTAGTGATAGAATTGCAGGCATACAATATGCCAACACCCACCACCATTGTCCTGTACCTCTACCAAGGCCTCCATCCCTTTCTCCTGTTCTGTTCCCCTGAGCAGTCTGAGTTCTATGGCTGAGCTTTCAATGACTTTGCTTTCAATGCCAAGGTTATTTCCTTGCTATGTTCCTTTATAGTTCAGATATGAGAAAGATCATCCTGTATTCATCCCTTTCCCTCTGACTCACTCTGCTCAGCATGGTACTCTCCAGGTCCATCCATATTGCAGCAAATGGCATGATTTCACCTTTTTTTTAAAAACCAGATATTCAATTCAATTGTGTACTTATACCTCTATTTCTTTATTCACTCACTTGTGTTTAAGCATTTGTGTTGCAGGACACCTAAAAGCTTAGGCCTCTGCATCTGCCCTGGATTGACTCCTGCAGGTCACGTCATAGATAGGGGGGTAGTCTGAATGTGGCAGTCTTATCTGACCATGTATTCTGTACTGGCTGGTATAAATATTCTCTCATGATACCACAATCATTGTGGGACTAGCTATATCTTACAAGCATATTTGCCTGGCCACGTTAGATCTCTAAGTAATTAGACCAGAGAGAAATGCTGTTTGCTTCCAAGCAAGCAAGCATGGCTCCTTGATAACTCAAAGGCAACTAAAATACAAACTACCGTGAAGTAGGCGAGACTCTTGTGAAGGCTTGGAGAAATATTTAACTGGCATTAGTATTAGTCTTTGGTACAGAGACATGCCATCTAAGAAACCCCCTTCTCTACCCTATAAAGGCAATTCCAGGCAGATCTTGGCTCAGGATGTTGGGTGAGGTGCTGGGAGAAATTACCTGAGGGCATTTGATCCTTCCTGCCAGGGGAAGTTACATTTAGCTTATAGCTTCTCCCAGCTCTGCTAGGAGGCTTTGAATTAGCTCTGGGTCCTTGTAAACAGCCAGAAGGTCTCCTGCAGTTGCTACATTTCTAGAAAGCTATTTTCCTGTTTTCATCTCTAGATAGCCCAGCCCAGAATGGGCTGGGCTGAGGAGTTTGGGGGGGGGATTCCTAGCTATAAAATAAGCTGTAAGAATTAAGAATCTCTCTCTTTTTCCCCCTTTTTGCCATTTCGGCTTCCCTTGGCATTTTGCTTCTCCGTCTTCTCCATTCTCTGTTGGGCCTCAACACGTGGTGGCAGCCATCTTGGCCTACACCTGGCTGGGGCCTAGCTGGGAACCCAGAGTCCGGAGGTTTTCCCTGCTCTTGGATTGCATATTGGTTCCTGTGATAATAAAGCCCTTTTAAAACTGCATCGGATTCCTGAGTCTTCATCCATTCCCCGCCGGCTCGGAGGTAGAAGGGAACTTGCTTCCCGACACCGTCGGGGACCCTGGCAGCGCACCCTGACAAACTTGGGCTGTTTGCAGCCTTGGTTGTTGTGAATAGCACTGCAGTGAACATAGAGTTGCAAATACCTTTTCAAAAACAGTGTTTTGGGGTGCTTGAGAGGTAGATGCCAAGAAGTTGAATTGCTGGGTCATAGGGAAGCTCAATTCCTCATTTTTGGAGAAGTCTCCATATCTTTTCTATAGAGGCTAAGCCAGGCACCATGGAGCTTTCATTTCTTTCATCCCTGGGGAAGGCATATCCGGATGCATGTATTTATTATTTGCTTTCTGGTGCTCAGAAAAGGCCACCTTGGGTTGGTAAATACTGGTTTAATGAGTATGGAGTTTACTTATGGGAACACATTCTCACCCTGCATGGGATGCGGGATGGGGGGAGGAATGGGATATAGGGAGGGTTGGGAGAGAACTGAGGAGCTAACAATAGTCACTGGCAGTGCCAGACCCCGCTGGAATATGGGTCCACCTTACAAAACCTGTCCAAATTTTAAATTAAACTACCCCAGGGGACAGTCCAAACACACAAGCTGTAAGCATCAGTGCCTTCTGTTGAACTATTCTTTGCTTCTTTGTTATGAATGTGTGTACTGTTACCATATGCTCTCCCCTTGGAGATGGGCATCTTGCCATGTGTGTAATGCTTGGAGACTATTAATTACTCTGTATGAAATAAGTTATTATTGCTGTAATCCTCTTCTCAGATGATGCCTGTTCTTATAGAGAACCAAGGTTTGATTTTGTTAGTCCGTAAACAAGTTCACTCTCTTTCAGATACCTGGGTACAGTGTCAGGGTACACCGGTGAGCTTTTATGCTAACTCAGCTCTCGGGATCTAGCGTCATTTGGGAAAGACATTTGTCACCAGTGACAATTCTGGAAGACTTGAACCTGCTATGGGGTTTCTGCACTGCTTGAGAATGTTCAATAGCCAATTTTTTTTGAAGCAGTTTGTTGTAATGAGGCCATAAGAATGAGCCATCTAGTTCCATGCCTCTCAGGAGGGCAGTCAGCAGACTTCATTCAATCATTTCTTCAATCACTCGTTAGTTCATACACACATCTAACTCGTGTTTATTGGAGCCTGGGGCAGAACAAGACATATCATGCTAAGAACAAGTGGGTTCTTAGCATTCAGGGTTCTTAGCATGCAGGATTCAGGATAGTTTAGGGATAAAATGCAACAGTGCTTTCCTTAGTCTTCCACTGCTTGCTCTGAAAGCAGCAAACTTTCCCCTAACAAGCTCACTTGGGCCCATCCAATGGCCTACTTTGCCTCACTCCCCAGTTCTCAGAGCTGCTAAGATCTTTGAGCAGAAACAGGAGTTAGAGAAAGACAGTGCCTTCAAGATCTGAGTTGGAGAGATTGTACAGCAGGAAAATGCTTGTCTTGCACATAGCCAACCTGGGTTTGATTCCTAGTACCACCCTAAGCATAGAGCCAGGGGTGGCTTGAAATCCAAAAAGCCCCCAACAAACACCAAAAAATGCCCAAGATCTGACCTGGGAGAACACAGAGGTTTGCTCTGAAATGGGGTCCAAGCAGGGAAGGACATCAATGCTGGAGGCTTTATACTGTGTGAGAATATGGGAGATGGTGAATATAAAATCTATGATAATCTTACTTGTATTTTTCTGGAGGTCCATGACTACTGTGAGGATTGAATCATGGAAGAAGGAGAGATTGGGCCACTGGGGGCTGTTGGGATTTTCACAGTGGTCATATTGCACCAGATGATCCTGTGGAGATGGAAAGAGGGGGAAGAGCCCAGGTATATTCTGCAGGTGGAGAATATGCCTGGATGATTACTGGATGATTTGTTGAGGAGGACGAGGCAAGGGGAAGAATTGTGGCTGACTTCTGGGTCCTGGCTTAATAAAATCAAAGTTGCTATTTGTGGATGTGGAAAGTGAAAAATGGGGGTGTGCTGGGTGGGAGGGGGATATTGAAACTTTGTGTCAGAAAGAAGTCTATTATCACCTTGCTAAGGGAGTTTCTCCTGATAAGGAGGAGAAAATATGCTTGTTTGCTTAAATGCGGTTTCTCAAATGTTTTTGAAAAAACTCCCTTGGCTGATTGGAAGGATTAGATTCCCAGATATTTTCCTGTCCTCAATAAAAAAAATTTTTTAAATGATATTTCAGGGCTACCATACGTGCATCTGCATATTTTTCAATTTGCCATAGCTTTCTTCTGTGTCTGAACAGAGCTAGATTTTCCATTTTTCAAAAATAACACTATTCTTTCTTAATTGTTCTAATTGAATCACAGTGAGACACACAGTTACAAGGTTGTTCATATTTCAGTCATATAATGTTCCAACATCTGTCCCTTCACCAGTCAGTGTACATTTCCTGCCACCAATGTCTCCAGTTTCCCTCCAGCAACCACTCCCTATGTCTCCTTAGTAGGCCCTTTTCTTCTTCTTCTTCTTCTCTCTCTCTCTCTCTCTCTCTCTCTCTCTGCATTATGGTTTGCAATACAGATACTGAGTCAGGTATATTCCTTTACCTACTTTCAGCACTCAATTCTTGTCCAGAGTGAGCATTTCCAACTGTTATTGTCACACTGGTCCCTTCTCTAACCTAATGACCTGTCTCCTCCCATACACCAAGCTTCCAGCCATTGACAAGTCCACAACTCATTAGAACCTCCCCCTTCCCCCATTTATCCCCTTCTGTCTTCCCACTCTGTAACTGCAGTTTTGTGCTCAGGCCTTTTTGGGGCTTGACTTTTCTTCTCTTGCTTTATCTCAGCAATGTGTGGTCCATTTTTTTAAATCTCTCTTTCCCCTTCTGACACATTTCTCTTAGCATGACCTTCTCCATGTTGCAGCAAAAAGTCAAGCTTTCATCTTTCCTGTGGCCAAGTATTCCACTGGATATAGAGCCCTTGTCTTCTAATATCCAGCTCATCTGTCATCAGGGCACTTGTGGGGGCTCCAGATCTTGACTGTTGTAAATAGTGCTACAGTGAGCACACTGAGATCTTGTCAAATAAGTTTTTGTGCTATTGGAATAGACACCTTAGGAATGGAATTGCTGTTTGTTTGAGAGTTCTAGCTATACAACTTTTAAGAAGTGGCCATGCTGTTTTCTATAGTGGCTGAACAAGGTTACATTCCCACAAATAATAGAAGGTTAATTTTCCTCCTATACCCAAAGTATTATCTCCAGCCTTTTAAAAATAGGTCATTCTCAGATGGGTGAAGTGGTATCTTATTGTCCTTTTGATTTATCTTTTCTTTGCAATAATAATAGACTTTTAAATATGTGTTTGCGGGCCATCTGTATGTCTTTGTTAGTGAAGTGTCTCTTTAGCTAGTTTTTTGAACAGGTTTATTCTGTTGATTTTTCTGTGCCCCCCCTTGGGTATTATCAATCCTTTATTAGATTTGTGATGAACAAATATTTTCTTTAATTATTTTTATTTTTAAATTTTGGGACCATACCCACTATGTTCAGGGTTTACTCCTAACTCCTTGCTCAGGGTTTAGGGTATTTGGCAAGGGCTTAGGGTCTATACATATTTCCTGGAATCGAAACAAATGCCTTACCCAAGGTTCTATCTCTCTGGCCCTAACTTCCATGTACTTTAATAATAGTTTTATTGGACAGAAACCTTTAGTTTGAGCACATATCACTAAAACCAACATCCAGAGTGTTTTGTCTATGTTTAATCAATGTACTTTATGGTTTTGAGTCTAACAGTAGAGTCTTATATAATTTGCATTCACATTATGCCTTGTGGGAGAGAACAATTCAGTTTATTCTTTCACCTTTGGCTATCCAATTCTCCCAACACCACTTTTGAAAGATATCTGGGATCTTCTATCAGTTATTATAATAAGTATCCCAGCGAACATTCACATAGCCAACCACTATTTGTAAAGCATTACTTATATGCCTCATTCAATCTACATTATAATCACATCAAGTGATGCTGTTGACCAGGGTTTGATCCCTGAAACCTCATAGGGTCCCCGAGCACCTTCCAGGAGTGATTCCTGAGTGCAGAGCCAGGAGTAACTCTTGAGCATTGCTGGGTGTGGCCCCAAAACCTAATAAAATACAATCACATCTACTAGATTCTCTCATTCTAATTTTACAAATAGAGAAAATAAACACATAGGGAGTAAAATACTTGTTTAAAGTCCATCAAAGAACAAATGGAAAAGTTAAATAGTTTTGTTAGTCCTTTTAATGGAACTGGTGCTTTCAGTAGATTTACACAGCACAGAGGAAAATGCCACAGGAATTAAGACTACATTCTTGTGTTGAATGCTTAGTGTTCTCAAAAGCATACTTAGTTGGTTAACTCCACTTCCTTGGAGTCTAACGTGGATGGGTACTAATTTACTCATATTAGGAAGGTATTTTCCACATTTGTCATGTATTTTTGTGACTGTGGTGGGTGGAAGTCATTTATATTAAAGACATACATGATCACTCACAAAACCTTATAAATCCAGGGAATGTAAATAGTGTACATGAATCTGGAGGTTGTCTTTTGTTTGGCAACAGCTTCAGAGCATTAGGAGATACCACACACTGGCAAGGAACAGGCCAATTGAGTTCTCAAACCTAGTGATGCAGGTGGACCTCACGGGTGGCTTATGTGAGGCCAGAAAGGGAGAGAGATGGTCGCTTTCTCCCCAGCCGCCTCTGGCACCCAGGACCCGCTGGGCAGGCTTAGGACTGATAAAGTCTGTGATGAGCCCCTGCACAGCATGGGCCTGAGCCCCACCAGCCCCATGAGGTGGCCGTCAAGCCACATCTAATGTCTGCTTGATCTCTAGGCATGGGAGTTGATCCCCACCACCCGAGATTTCTCCAGGAGCCACTGACTGAGGCTAGAGTGAGGAATTGCTCTTTGCAGGAAAGGAAAGTCAGTCCTAGGCCTTACCCAGGGTTGCCTCAGGGTTCTTGTCTTCCTTGCAGAAAAATAATTTTCAGGATTAGAGGAGCAGTGAAGTAAAACAGGTTTTATTAAGGAGGTTTTAGGAAAGGGACGGAGGAGGGAAAGTGAGAGAGAGAGAGATACACATCTCAAGAGAGGAGATACTAGCAACACACACACGTGCTCGGGCACCACATGTGCTCGGCCACATGGGTTCAGGCAGCATGTGACCCCAGCAGCATGTGCACTCAGCAACATGTGTGCCCATGCAGCATGTGTGCACCGTCCCTTGATCAGGTCGGCTTTTATAGATTTCTCCCCAAGCTATTCCCATATGGGGCTTCAACCTAGGCTGCTAGGCTGTTGCCAAGGGGAGTAGACTTTGGGAGTGGTCTTCTTTGAAAATCTCCTTTCTTGACCTCTGTTCCAGCTGGATTTTCTGTCCTGGAATGTAGCTGGATTAAGGGCTGGGCAGAGAAAGGTTGATCCAGCTCCCTCAGGGTTTGTTGTTGGTTAATGGGTCTCATCAAGTCTTGGTTCCTGGTTCCAAAGGATGACTTTGGACAGCCTTAGGGCAAGAATTCACTGCCATATGGGGACCCGAGCACATGTGGTACCCGAGCACGTGTGTTACCCACATCTCCCCTCTTGAGATGTATACTCTCTCTCTCTTTCTCTCTCTCTCTTCCCCTCCTCCTTCCCTTTCTTAAAATCTCCTTAATAAAACCTGTTTTACTTCACTGCTCATCGACTCCTGAAAATTCTTTTTCTGTGAGGAAGACAAGAACCCTGAGGTAACACTGGGTAAGGCCTAGGACTGACTCTCCTTTCCTGAAAAGAGCAATTCCCTCCTCTCAGCCTGCTTCCGTGGCTCCTGGAGAAATCTCGGGTGGTGGGGATCAACTCCCATGCCTAGAGATCAAGCAGCTACCTCGTGGGGCTGGTGGGGCTCAGGCCCACGCCATGCAGGGGCTCATACACAGACTTTATCAGTCCTAAGCCTGCCCAGTGGGCCCATGTGGCAGAGGCAGCTGGGGGAGAAAGTGACCCTCTCTCTCCCTTTCCGGCCACACATAAGCCACCCGTGAGGCCCACTTGTATCACTAGGACTACCCTTGTCTTTGGTCTTTCTCTTTTGTACATGCGCCATCACCGCACTCTGTCTCCAAAGGTTGCTCCCTTCCTGAGAATTCTGTTTGAGAAGTTTGGAGAAGGAATGACTGTAGATAGGCTAAAACGTGTTCTGAACGCTCCAGAATTAGCCATGGAGGGCCGCTTAGAATCATCCTCACCCTAAAGACCTGTATATCTGCCACTCTCTCTAGGTGGCGCTGTTTCCCCCTTTCACACTGACCAAGCCATACTCGACTTCCTTTGTTATTAATTCCTTATCAAGGAATTAAGGTTAAGTTTATTGGTGAGTCTTCACTCAGAGTTAAGGGACTAACTCAAAAGTGTCTGCAGCTTGACGCTGTTCACTCTGGCTCCTCTCCACTTGCCACAACTGGGCAAAGACCTGGTAGGGTCTGGAAGTCACAGAATTAGAGAAAGGCAGGTGGCTGTGTCTATCCACCCTGGAGGGGAGATGAGCACAGTAGGGTGATGGGATCTGGAGGAATGGTGTGCAAAGTCTGGCATAATTTGGGAACGAATAGCAAAAAAAAAAAAAAAAAAAAGCAAATCCACCTTTTAAGCCCTCATCACAGAGTTAAGGATGGGGCAAGAGAAGCAAGGTGATAAGTGCACGTTACTTGCAAGAGAACAAGGCACCAGTGGGAAGAAGGTAAGGGAAGATCTTGGGGACAGAGAAGTAAGCTGAGACTTGGTGAGAATCTAGATGAACAGAATAAAGGACTATAGTAGGGCCTAAAGCAACTTCCTTTAACGGTTATTTTACTGTAATGCTGATCGTGTTTTGGTCAGGCTGTTCACTATTTGTATGGGGTGCATGCTTCCCCTGTGTTTGCATGGATTTTTTCCCTCATTTATTGGTTTCTGCCCACATCCTAAAGATGTGATCATTTCATTCACTAAGTTGTCCCTCCTTAGTTTCTGTGTGTGTTGTGTTGTGTTGTGTCCTGTTATAGGAGAGCACAGTGTTCAGGCTTGGCTCCCTCCTTGGAGCTCCAGCAGGTTGGAAAATGAATGAAGGAATAAGTATATGATGGTGAAATTTTAGACATTTGGGGTCTCTATCAGCTCTGTGATGCTTTTATGTGCCAAAGGACCTTAACTCTCATTTTTATCAATTAGCTTGTCCTTGAATTGACTTTGCAATACATCTTTTTGATTTATGTCACAGTTTCTAAGAATCTATGTTAAGAATTTACTGTAAACATCATTTCTAATTTATTCATTTATTTATATTTTTGTGGTGGTGGGGAGGACGCTGAGACACACCTGGCTGTGCTCAGCACTTGCTCCTGGCTCTGTGCTCGGGGATCACTTCTGGTGGTGTGGGGTAACATATGTAGTGCTGGGCATTGAAATGGGGTCATTCGTGTGCAAGGCAGCATCTTCACCTCTGCTTTCTTTTCTTGGGCACACTAGGCCAAATTTCAGAGTCATCCTTTGCAGTTATCTGGGACCCATCAGTGCTAAGTCATAGTCAATGGGTGTGAGTAGAGAGATGGGTACTGCTCAGATGGTCCAGAGGACCTCCATGCATCCTCTCTTTGCTCTCAGCCTCTGCATAGCCAAGTGGAGACAATATATTAAAAATGGCAGAGCAAAAGCCAAGAGCCCAGATTCCTTACTCTTGGAGGCCTGCTCCTGACTGCCCAGGAATGCCTTCTGGTTGGGAATGAGACTTTCAGTTTGTTCGTAACATCAGCTAGTATTTCTTTTGAAAAATTTAAAATTTTAATTTTATTAGAGAGTGGTGGCTCCAGGAAATCTCCAACCCAGGAAATATCCTGGGAGCCTTAAAAAATGGGTTGAAGCTTGGGCTCTGCCTCCAGACAATTAAGTCTGAATCACTGGGAGGATTTCAGGGCCTTAAAGGAGGGTATTTAAACAGAGCACAACATGTAATTCTCTTGTGTTTTTTGGCATTGAGAATGACTTATCGATTGGGGGGTTCAGTTATTCTTAGGGACTCCTTTTCTCATCTTTGTAAAGCACTGAGCTATGGACTTTTCTAGATGTTGTTTCATTTGTTGCATACAGATACTATGCAGGATAAACAGTCTCTAGTTATCAGTCAGGATTCTCTTGTGTAGTATGGGAAAAAATTGAGTATTCAGCCTTTATTCCCATCTTTCCTTACAGGACATCATTTCCAAGGCAATTGTTTTCTTGGGTTGGGGGTTGGAGGTTTGAGTCATTCAGGGGTATTCAGGGGCTTTTGCATACTCAGTGCTCAGGAGTCCCTCTTTTTCTATAAATTTTATTATTCCACCATGACATATACAATTACAAAACTGTTCATTGATTAGGTTTCAGTAACACAGTGTTCTAGCACCTATCCTTCACCAGTGCACATTTCCCACCACCAATCTCCCCTGATTCTCTCCATCATCCCCTAGCCTGCCTCTATGGCAGATACTTTGCCTCTTCTCTCTCTCTCTCTCTCGCTCTTTCTCACTCTTGCTCTTGCTCTCTCTCTCCCCCCTTCTCTTACACAGTGTGGCTTGCAATACATTTAGAGGTTATCATGTATATCCCTTTTGCCTACATTCAATTCTAGCTGGTATTACCATTTCCAACAATTATTAGCACACTGGTCCCTTCTCTGTTTTACCTAACCTCTGACTCCCACATTCAGGAGTCACTCTTGATGTTGCTTGAGGGACTTTTTGGATTGCCTGGGATTGCATCAGGAGGGTTGTGTACAAAGCAATTAAAGGCACTTGTTTCTTTATGGGTTATTCCAGTAAGCACAGTTTTAAGAGTTTTCATTGTAACCCTCTATGTGCACATCAGAAGATAAAGAAGGCACTTGAGATGATGAACTCTCTGTTTTCTTTGTATGAACGGAGACAGCCATGCAGCAGGCACTGACTATTATTGGTGAATGAATGGAGGTAGACACCTACCACCAGAGAGGACAGAAGGAACAGTGCAGGATCATCCCCTCCAAGGAGAAAAAGTAAGTGGGAAGTGAAATGAGAAAGCAAGAAGGTAGCTTCCAGTCACTAAGATTTGAAAGGATGAATGTTTGTGAGAGAGGGGTGTGCTCCACAACCTCCCTGGAAGTATGAATTGTACATAGTACCAAATAGTAACAAATATCCTGGTCATACAGTATTCTGCTTGGAAGGGACCCAACATTCAAAGTGTTGCTTCTCAAGGTGTCGCCCAGAGCCCAAGCATTAGTACAGCAGGTTAGACATTTGCCTTGTACCCAGCTGACATCTGGGTCCCATCCCGGCATCCTATATGTCACCCCTCCCACCCCCTGAGCACCATCAAGAGTAATTCCTGTCTGTAGAACCAGAATAACCCCTGAGCATTGCTGGGTTTGATGCCCAAAAAGCAAAATCAATCAATCAATCAATTAATCAAAGTGAGGGACATAGAAGTATGGAAGTACAGGCACTTCCTTCAGGAATCTTCAAAGTCAAAAGCAATCTCATGCTAAAATTATACATTTGTTTCCAGGGCACAGTGCAGCAGTGGGTAAAACTCTTGCTGTCTCACTAAGGAGGAAGGTGGCACATCAGATTCTGAGCAGTCTCTATACTACTATATGCTCATAGGAAAAATAATTGAAAAGGGAGTATTTTATTTAAAATGCTTTTTTGTTTTTGTGTTAGATCTCCACCCTTACACCCATAGCTTTTAAAAAATGTATAAATATAAAGTTTGTTGAATTTTAAACACTAAGTTCATATGATTTCAGAGAACAAATGAGACACTTAGTTGTCTGGCATAAACCCATATTTCAGTATGACATGCATACTTTTTCTGGTTAGGTCATGAAGCACAGAATAGCTTTTGGTAGTTCTGTCTGCAAAGTAAGAAGTATGCATAGCGCATTTCCACTGCCTCCAAAAGCAGACATGTCTGCCCAGAGGAAAATCAGATGTCTGCAGGTCTCAGTTACAAGGCTAGCTAGTCACTTTTTTTCCCCCATGCTATACCATTTCTATTTGAAAGAATGACCGGAAAATGATGATTATTCAGACTTAAGATTCTGGTTTACCTTTGTTGGAAAATAAAAAATGTCAGTCTACTGGATCAATAAAAACATTTGGAGGAATTTTTTGGCCTTTGAAGCATTTCAGATTTTAGAAAAATATGAAATTCTGTTTTTGGTACTGGGGAGGGACCTTCCTACCTGAATGTTCAAGAGCTTCCTACTGCTTAAAGATTTTTCTGAAAAGATTGGTGTTACTATTAACAAATATAATTTTTAAAAATTCCATTAGGTAACAGTTCAGCATTAGTAAGAACTGAAACAAGGGGGTGAAATAATACTCCTAAATGACTAATGCATTGATTGCTATTGCAAAATCATATGTTAGAAAAAGATGACTTCAAAGGGCAAAATGGGTCTATGGATCTTACTGGATGCTGAAAAGTTCACTGATATGGTTTCTGCGTTGTAATTAATCTTGAAGCACCGGTATACAGAGTTTGGTGTAGGGTCATGGATGATGGTCAGCATTTATCAGAACAGTCCATTGTCAATTTCCTCCCTTATTCAACTGAAAATCTGTTTGAGGCTGGATCATCTTCTTCACACATTTCAGCCTAAGCAACATACCACAAAGACCCTAAATACAGAGGCAGGGTAAGAACTCAGATGACTCCTATCTAGACAATAAAGAGATCTTCAAAATTATACAACATTTTTCTCACAAAACATTTTTAAAGAAAGTAGTTATTTTTTTTTAAAAAAATAAGGTTACAGACATTGAGCTTTCTAGGACTAATTTAAAGACATTTTCCAGCTTGAATTCTCAGGATAATTAAATAATGAATTTAGTCCACCGATACAGAGAATTTTAGTGTTTTAAAATCACGAGTCTAAAGAGGTCTTCAGAACAAAAGGGGGAAGAAAAGTGCTCCTCCAGTTCATTGCTCTGAGGAGAGAAAATGAAAAGGTGGGGTCTATCAGACAAAGGGATGGCACATTCACCATCATTAGAATGAGTTTCTATCAAAATGCGAACAGTGGTACAGCAGTCTGCAAAAAGGAAGAAATTTCAGACAGTAAACAAGCACACAAACAGTTCCTTATCAGTGTTTCTGATATTTTGTTTGTTTTGTTTTGGGGCTGCCCCTGGCTGTTCTCAGGGATTACTCTTAGCTTTGAGCTCAGGGATGCTCCTGGTTGACTTAGGGGGACCATGTGGGATCAAACCTGGCATGCAAGACAAATGCCCTGCCCACTTGTCTGTCACTCAGGACCCCTAATTTTTTTTAATTGGACACAAAAAAAGGGAAAGAAAAATTAAATTGTGCTTTACTGTTGCCAGTGACTCATAAAATGGGGAGCACAGGAGATAGACTTAGGAAACAGTGCTCCAGTACTTCTTCCTGCCACATACATACTTTCTACATGGGGAAGAAAATCTCTAGTGCCAAGTGATCTCTTGTTCTCTACATCCGGGCAATTGGGGTCAAGGCTCCTGGAGCTCACTGCACGTTCACCCCATCCCATTCCTCAGGCTGTGCCTGTCCTCCCGAGGGTGGACATGTAAGTGGGAACAAGGGTGAAGTTTGGAATGTATCTGTCAGCTTCACACTCTAGCATTAAGGGTCTCTGTGGTACAGATGATGCCAGGAGTGGGCATAACTGTCTTCATGCCCAGAAATGGGAGGAGTCTAAGAATCCGACCTTGTGATCACATTATCGCCAGGGTAGGAAAAGAACATGCCTTTTCCCAGTGGGATTCCAAGTACACACTGGTCCTGGCCTGATGGATGCTGGGGCAGGCCTGTAAAGAACCAATGATGGCAGGTGAGCTGACTGCATGGTCTCTTTTGTCTGCAATTATTTCTTGTGCAGAAACTCAAAATGCAGCCTCACTCTCTTCTCTGACACTGAGGCTTCTTAGTAAAATAAATAAGCCTATTTCTAGGCATTAAATCAGAATCTGACAAGTTATTACGGTTCCTAAGGGGTCAATAAACTCGCCAGGGAAAAAAAATCAGTATAGCTTTAGACAGAATCAGGGAACTTTGTTGGGAGCTTATAGGCACTGAGTAGATGCCATTTCTCAAGAATACCAGGATACTTGCGTATGTGGTTGCTGGAATATTCTGGAGATATAGATTCCCCAGAGCAAGGTCACTGACTTATCTGCAGCTGGTGGGGAAACGAGGCTGCTAATTCCAGAGCTATTAGACCTGGAGGACTGGTGTAGGGCCCCAGAGCTCCTTAATCATAGCTCTGTCTGGGTGCACGCCATCCATTGGAGAAGTGCCTGTTGACTCGGGATCCTAGTGGCAGATGGCTCAATTAACTCTCAGAACTGCGGCTACTGTTGGAAGTTAAAGCTGTGACATTCCAAATCTTTGCAAGTCACTCAGAAATATCAGAAGTATCATTGCCAAGGTAGAGGGCATCCTAGGTACTCCTTAAGCATTTCATGGTCATCGTTTACTTATTTTAATTCAAATACGACTTCTTGGAGCTAACCCTGTGGGGCAGCATTTTGTAATATCATGTCATACCAGTCTAACAGCAACCTTAGATGCAAAGCACAGTGCTTGGTTTTATTTAACACTTGAAGCAACTGAAGCACAGAATTGTTTGTTTCCATGCACAAGATCCTATAACTGGTAGGGCTTAGATCGAAGGCATGGACAGAGGCCGTTTGTAGGGATTAATACAGATTGATCCTCTCCAAAGTCGTTTAGGGCAGATGCTTTCATTTTTATTCATTTAGTTTTGTTTTTTGGCCACACTGACAGTGCTCAGGGCTTATTCCTGGCTCTGCTCAGTGATCACTCCGGCAGACTGGGGTAACCACGTATGGTGCTGGGGAAGGACCCCGAGTCAGCTGCATGCAAGACAAGCACTGTGTCCACTATAGCATCTCTCCATCCCTCCCGCCCACTCGCCCTGGGCAGATGCTATTTATATCCAGGATGATGGAGGAACAGGAAACTAAGCCCTTTCCGGACTCCAACTGCTCTGGGTAAACTGGCTAAGGTGGCACAGTCATGTGATGCTGAGGCTCCATCCTGGGCTTGAACACAGCCTGAGCTCCAAGCTCTCCCCGATGCCAGACTTACAGGAGCTGCCGCCTCTGCCCTACTTTGCTACAGTTGAGCTCTGATTTGGGATCACGCCTGACAGACAACAGGAGATACCCTGAGATCCCATTGCAGAAGCTGTGAGAACCGTAAGATGCAAATAAGAGGGCATCCACTCCCTGGTTGCTCAGTGCCCTGCAGGATGAGGCTAGGGCACACCCTTGACCCCAACTAGAGCTCTACATTGAATGCTAGGCTATTTGGCCAGTGGAAGAGCCTGGACTTTGGAGACTGCCAGCGTGGACTTGGAGCCTTTCTCTGTAGTGTGTTGAGATCACCAGGAATCTCTGGTTTCCTTTACGAAGTGCGTGTGTGGTCCAGCCAAGCCTGGTTACTGGGGCCCAGAGGAGCTTTCGCCCCTGGTTTCCTTCCCTTCTCTGGGCTAAGCAGCAGGAAGGCTCCTGCGTGGGGGGTTCTGGCGCCTGAGGTGCCTGCCAGGCCACCTCCTCTGTCCGGTGGACTCTGGAAAGTGGAGACCTCGCTGGCCAGTCCCGGATGGCAGAGTGCAGTGACGCAATGGCTCGGGCGTGGGGCCCAGCTCTGCGGAGTCAAAGTGCCAAGGCCAGCAGGCCTGGCTGGGGGAGGTCCAGAGTCCTGGGGCTGTCCTTCCTCTCATCCAGGGACCTGCCTCTCTGCGCCTCCAGCCATGCTCTGACCATCTGCAGAAGCCAAATTTGGGGGGGAGGGAGAAGAGTGTTGCCTCTTTCCTCTCTCGCATTCCGTCCTGCTGGTTTTGTTTTGTGTTGGGGGATAAAGATGAACCAGCCAGACAGCGCCAAGTGCTCTGTATTCTTTCTGGGGAGAGTAAGGAGCCCAGGCTCAGAACTATTTCCGCCTGGCAGGGGAGGGATAAGAGGGAGCATATGTTCCGTATTGATTTGCATTTGCACACTTTTCTGCATGCGTTAGCTCACCTCATTAGGGCTTGGAAGGGGAAGTGGAGCTGAGGGCGGCAGCAGCAGGCTCTTTCCTGAGGCCTGTGGAGAATTGTCCAAAACGGTAAATGAAACAGTTGCAGGGTGGCCCCAGGCACCCCTTGGGAGCGCGCCCAGCAGCGCCCCTCCCCCTGCGGTGGCTTCTTGAACTGCAGCTGAGTCACATGGTCTGAGGGGGTGCCTGCTGGGCTACTTTGCCCAGGTGATTGATAACCTCACTTGGTTCCTTGGAAACACTTTCTCCCACTCCCCTCACCTCATCCCTGCTCTCCCTCCCCCCACCCCAAACACACACACACACACACACACACACACACACACACACAGAGTATCTTTGTAGTTCCTTGTGCAGAAACGCCAATGGTTCATCGTTCAGGGCATGGCAAATACTGAAATCTTAAAATGGTGGTGGTGGGGGGGAGAGTGGAGGAAATTATGATTTAGGTTTCAATGAAAATCACAAGGGACAATACCAAGGTCACTGTGGATCCAGACATGGTTGTGAGTAGATCAAGAAACTGGTTTCCACGCACAGTGGACTGCTGCTCAGCTTTCGGACTAGCTGTGAGCTTGCTGTCTGCTGCTTCTGGATGGAACTGAGTGAGCTGTGTCAGAAGGAGCGAGCCCAATGCCAAGAGGTCACCACACGCCTCGTCTAAAGAAATGTATTAAGAAACCCAAACTGGCCAATGGTGTGGCGTGAACATTGTCACCTTGAAACATTGCTATAAATAGTACGTAACTCATGGCGCTAAAATTAAACTTTTTAACTGACCTGAGGTGAATAGGGCTGGAGACACAATTTATCTACATCACTTTCATCTACATGGCCAGCGTGTAAACCAAAAGCCTTTAGTTCAGTTGTTTTTATGAACACATTAAAAGATTGTGTATGTATGTATGTTTCTAATCAAACATATCATTTTTGTTTTGATTTTGGCCCACACCCAGCTGTGCTTAGGTTTACTCCTGGCTCTGTGCTCAGGGGCCACTTCTGGCAGGCTCAGGGGAGCATATGGGGTCCAGGGATCAACTCCATTTGGCAGTGGTCAAGGCAGGTGCCCTACTCCACTGCACTGTTGTTCTGTCCTTTAACCAACATTTTTTTTAAATTTTGTTTTTGGGCCACACCCCAGTAGTGCTCAGAACTTACACCTGGTTCTGTACTCAGGGACCTCTCCTGGAAGGCTCTGGGGACCATATGGAAGCTGATGATTGAACCCAGGTTGGCTGAGTGCAAGGCAAGCTCTCTATCCACTGTGGTATTGCTCTGACCCTCAACCGGATATTGTAAGCCTCAGATCCAGAAGTGGTCCAGGCCTTGATCTCCCAGTAGCCCTACCTGGACTGCCCCTCATATCTTCAGTGTCCTTTCTGAACCTTTGGTGGCTGACTTACTGTTGAATCCAAAGGCTTCTCTCTCTGTCCTTCATGAGTTGAAAGTGGTTTCTGGGCCAGGCGTGAATGTGTGAATGTAAATTCACCATTCACCTCCCTCTGAAACCAGATTTGATGGCATTGAATTTGTTTGAAAGCAGCTGACTCACCAACACCCAGTGTGGTTCGATGCTGACAACGTGCTGTGTCAACAGGCATTTCTTTCACCTGTCTGTGAAAAAAATTGTCCTTATTGTATATTTATTGAATTTTCTCCCTTAACTAGACTAAGTGAGACCAAAAGCTGTTTTGCTTTGGAGGTGGGGGCTAGGATGGATGGGAACAAAGAAGCTTTCATGAATTTACCCAAAGGACCAAACAGAAAAGCAAATTCAGGGTTTAGAGAAGAAAGGCCTGGTGTTTGCTGCAACAGTAGGGGGTGACAGTGAGGAGTCAGGCAATAGTTCTTTTTTATTTAAAAATATTTTTTATTATACCACTGTATCACTGTCTTCCCGTTCATCATCGATTTGCTCGAGCGGGCACCAGTAACATCTCCATATGACCTGTCTCATGCAAGTAGAGTCCAACGGCACCTGCTTGCTCCAGGAACATAAAGAGCCTCAAACCATTCCATCAGGTCATGGGAATGAGGTCTATAATTGTTACTGGTATCTGGCATATCAAATACGACACGGGTAGCTTGCCAGGCTCTGCCATGCGGGTAGCATACTCTTGTAGTCATCTCAAAATCCAGCATTTATTGATGAACCGCACGGCCTCAAGCGCCCACGTGAGCCGGGCTGTGATAGGCTGGTCTGCTGGGTGGAGTTCTGACGAGGGGGAAGTCTGGATGTGGAAAATGGAGGTCCTCATGGAGTGGGGATCATCTGGCTTGTTGTGAGGCTCTGCTGGGGTGGTGGGCCAGGGCTAGAACATGCCATGTCTCCCCGGGCACCTCATGAGAGGCTGGGCACAGTGAGAGCCAGTAGCAGCTCTGCCCCATGTCTGTCTCCCATTATACCATTATACCACCATGAGATATACAATTACAAAGATGTTCATGTTTGGGTTTCAGTCATACAGTGTTTCAGAACCAATCCCTCCACTCATGCCTACTTCCCACCACCAATGTCCCCTGATTCCCTCCCCAGCCTGCCTCTATGGCAGGCACCTTCTGCCTCTCTCTCTCTCTCTCTCTCTCTCTGTATCTCTCCTCCCTCTTCCTTCTCTTACACATTGTGACTTTTTTTACATTTTATTTATTTAAAAAATTTATTATACCACCGTGAGATATACAGTTACAAAAGTGTTTATATTTGGGTTTAAGTCATAGTGTTTCAGCACCCATCCCTCCACCAGTGCCCATTTCCCTCCACTAATGTCCCATGATTTTCCCTCCTCCCCAGCCTGCATCTATGGCAGGCAATTTTCATTTCTCACTCTCTCTCTTTCTCTCTCGCACTCTTTCTCACTCTCTTCCTTCTTTTTATACCGTGTGGCTTGCAATACATACAGTTGGAGGTTTTCATGTATATACTTTTGCCTACTTTCAATGTTCAGTTCTCTGCTGGTATTATCATTTACAGTAATTATTAGTACACTGTTCCTTTCTTTGTATTGCCTAACTTTTGACTCTTACACATTTGCAGTAGGTTCTACCCACTGACAAGACCTCCTGATCCATGTTTTGTCTGGCCTTGGATATTGGTCTCATGCTATCTTTTCTTTTCTTTTTTTTTTTTTTTTGCTTTTTGAGTCACACCCGGCGATGCTCAGGGGTTTCTCCTGGCTCTGCACTCAGGAATTACTCCTGGCCGTGCTCGGGGACCATATGGGATGCCGGGATCGAACCCTGGCCGGCATGGGCTGGCCGCGTGCAAGGCAAACGCCCTACCTGCTAGGCTATCACTCCGGCCCCCTCATGCTATCTTTTCATACCCTACAAATAAATGTAGTCATTCTATATCTGTCCTTTACCCTCTGGCTAATTTCACTGAGCATAATCCTCTCCATGTCCATCCATTTATAGGGAAATTTCATAGCTTTGTTTTTCCTAACAGCTGCATAGTATTCCATTGTGTAGATGAACCAAAGTTTCTTTATTCAGTCATCAGTTCTTGGGCACTCTGGTTGCTTCCAGATTCTGGCTATTGTGAATAGTGCTGCTATGAAGATAAAAGTGCAGATGGTGTTTCTGCTGTGTGTTTTGGCCTCCCAAGGTATATTCTCAGGAGTGGTATGGCTGGGTCAAAAGGGAGCTCAATTTCTAGTCTTTGGAGGAATGTTCATATTGTTTTCCAAAAAGGCTGTACCAGTCGACATTCCCACCAGCAATGGATAAGAGTCCCTTTCTCCCCCACATCACATTGTGGCTTTCTTGCCGCCAACTGGAGTGGATAGTGGAGCATTTGTTGAACTGCCCAGAAGAGAGAGGATCCATGTTGGAGGAAAGAAGGGCAGGTGATGAGGAATCTCTGGCAAGAGGAAGGGTTCAGACGTGGCCCAGGGCTGAAGCCTGATTCAGGGTGATGTCCTTCCTTGAACTCTGGTTTTCAGCTGCCTAAGGCGAAAGCTGCCAACACAGCTCCCCCTGCCCTGCCCTGAGAGAACTTTCTCAGGGGTATGTGTGTTATTGTTGTAGGTTTTGTGGCACCTGGTACTGCATGCTGTAACTTGAGAAGAAGTCATGAGGGCCCAGAACACACAGTACAGAGAAGTGGGGGGAAGATTAGAAAGTAAAATCAGGCACCAGGATGACAACGGTTTACCCCCATGGAAAAGGAAGATTCTGCCAACTGTTCTCATTTACTTTCCTTCAAACATCCCTTCATTACCATGCTCAAACATGTGCCTGTTCATCTGCTCTCTGAGTCGCAGTTTGGCAAAGGGAAGTTGGTACTATTGGCCCTTCTGTGGTAGCTCAGGTGCAAGCCACAGTGGGTCTTTGGCAACTCAGCTCATGGGGTTGGGAAGGTGGAAGAGAAGGGGGAAGGGTGATCTATCTACCAAATCTGAACTCAGAAGCTATTAGTTACTCCCCCCCCCACCATCCACAGGACAGACAGTGGGGGGCATGGTTCTGGCAGTGGGGTGTGGTGGGAATGATTGCAAAACTTGGGGCCAGGTATCTGGGGTTGCTGCTGCTGGGAAATAGGCACATCCTGCCTTCATCTTGGAGCATTGGACCTCATCCTAGAAGGTTCCAGAAGACAACATTGAACCAGATTATTCAAACCCAGCCAAATGGCATGTGTTCAGGTTGAGCTTGAGCAAGGCAGCAGCTGCAAAGAGGAGACAGTGACACCTGAGGCCCAGGAGGCGACAGGGACTAAACAGCTTTGTCTAGGGGCCAACTCTGGGCTTTGGGGTTTGACCCTGCTGTGTCTGGGCCTGGGATCCATTTGGCTGATCTTGCAGAAGCCCAGTTCTCTTGCTGGTACTGATGGTCACCCAGACCCTGTTGACCCAGACTCTGGTAATTAGCTTAGGAATTGGTATTTCTCTGGCAACAATATGGCAGAGTTACAAAGCAAAAGAGAACTTCCAGTTTGAAATCATTTGTCTCTTTGTATAGTTTTTTGGGGCCATAACTAACTGTGCTAAAGGGACCATAAGCCATGATGGAAATCCAGACTGACCACGTGTAAGGCAAACACCTCTCTGTGCTTTCTCTCCTGCCCTGGAATAATGTTTTTATAAAGCTCTTCTTGTCAACTAAGACAAAGATGGGATCCATATTGGCCCTGAGGCACTTTGCTCTTTCAGCCACTCTCCTGAGATCACATCCACTAATTTCCAGGGTAGATGGCTGGAGTGGGGAGTAGCCAAATAGGATAACACGTAGTGAAATGTGAGGGTTCAAATAGGACTTTTGACCTTGAGAACTGAAGTCCCCACTTGATATGGGATATTTGTAGGAGGTAGTATTTGTATATTTTCACTGTCTCATCATTAGTTTGCAATATTGCAGAATTTCAGGAGTTTGGCTTGAAATGTGCTATCACCATTTTCTCCATCAAAGTCCCAGGGCCAACCCCCACCAAGGAGACCCCTCTCTTCTTTCCTCCCCTCTCCACCCAGCTTTACCCTCTGTAATCACCATTGTTTTCAGTGAGCTTCATGGTTGCCAGCAGTTTGCTTTAGTTAGGTGTATGCCACATATGAGTAGAAGCTTATGACAATTGTCTTTATAGCCTTTCTTTTGTTTGCTTGTTTTTTTTGTTTGTATTTTTTTGCTTAGCATAATCACCCCAAATTCCATCCAGTTGGTATCCAAAGGCATGATTTCATCTTTTTCTTATTGCCTCAAGAGTGGATTCATTAAGGCTACCAAGCATAGCTTCTTCATCTGGTCATCTATGTCTGGGCATTTAGGTGGGGGTCATAGTTTAACTATCATGAATAATATCACTATGAACACAGGGATGCAGATATCCTTTGGATTATGTGTTTTGGTCTTCCTCAGATTTATGCCCAGGGTGGTACCCCCACATCATCCAGCATGTCTATTTTTATTGTTCCAGGGAATGGTGGTGGCAACCTTAGCAGTGTCCTGTGTCTTAAGGAAGCAAGCTGGATGCACAGAAGTCTGTCATTGCCAGGAAAGTATGGGGAAAAGGAATCAGGAGGGGAGCTGGATTCCTGAGTGGATGAGGCCACTGATCACTTGTATCACTTGTCTTCCCGTTGTTCATGGATTTGCTTGAGCGGGCACCAGTAGCATCTCCATACGCTCTGTCACAAACTAGTGTAACCTAAGGGCATTTGCTTACTCCAGGAACACGAAGAGCCTCAAATCATTCCTTTAGGTCGTGGGAATGAGGTCCATAATTGTTACTGGTTTTTGGCATATCTGATAAGTTTTTGTATCTGATAAGTTTTGAGGCCACTGATTAGTTTTGTATATACAGAATAGAACTCTACTCAGAGGTAACAGAGAATTTGAAGTCACAATAATTTGAAACTGAGGAACCTGAGACATGTGGAATAGTTAAGGTATTTTCCTTGCATGCAACTGACTGAGCTTTGATCCCTGCGCCCACATTTGGTTCCAAGGTACCATTAGAAGTGATCCTTGAGCACCAATCCAGGAGTAACACCTGAGCACCGCTGGGTATGGCCCAAGAAGCAATGCAGTATAACAAAACAAAAAAAATTTGACTCAGGTCTCTGGAAGAAAGAAGTCCAGTCTGTCTCAAAATGGCTTGGGTTCTCACCCACCTCCTATTCTTGAGAGTTTGGTGCTCCAGGTTCAACAGAATTCACTAGACATTGCTCTTTAGTGCCATAGTTCTTTGATTTTACTAAGGAGGTCATCCATGGGCTCCTGCCCAGCATGTGTGTGCAGCTAAACTTCCTGGGAACTCAGCATGACCTAATCAATAATAAATCACGGTGATGGTGATGATAGTAATAAGCACCGAGGTGCATTTCCTGGCCCTAAACTGTTCTGCTGTTATCCAGCGGAAAAGAAACTCCCTGCTGGATGGCTAAATTATCCTTTTATTATATCCAAGGCCCAATATCTAGTGATTTCCTCCTCTTTGTAATTAGGCTGAGTGATGAGAAAAGTCTTTTGCAGCGTCTTGGATCTTTGTCTTTAATAACACACTCCCAGGGACTGGAAAACCCTGCCCTGAACACTGAGCACGCGAGCAGAGCACTCAGAGTCGGGTCCAAACAGCTTAGCTAAGGAGAGGAAATGGAAGCCTTTCCCAGAGCTTGCCACCAATAATGGCCATATATATCTGCTGCAAAATTCCAGGACTTGGCTAATCTGCATAAAATATTGTTGAGGCAGGGGAGGGAAGCAGCTCACAAATTATAAAGACTCTGTTGGCTTAGACAACTCTGTGTTCTGAAACTTTGCTCTAATGTAAGCTTTCAGAGTGCAAAATTTGATTTTAGAATGAAACTATCTTGGCCAATGCATGAAAATTTCATTTTCAGAAGGGATACATTTATTTTTATTTTTAAATAAAAATAAAGCACATGTTTAGGTGTCACCCATAGTAAGTTCTTCACACCCATGTAGGTAGGCTGCTTTTGCATGGCCGGAGGTCACTTGATGTATATCTACTGACCTTTTCCATATAACAAGTTTGGAAGAGTGGGATGATCAGGCCATAATGACTCCCTTCAGTCATGCAATCAGGCTAGTTACCTGCAGACTCAGGCCATTTTATATCCTTGTAAATATAAATCCGTGTGTATGCGTGGGAGGGGTGAAAGGGAGGGATGGTGATTAGAGAATGAATTTTAAAGTAGTTCCTGCAGTAGAGCATCCAGCTCCATTCCCCAAAGCCCCTCTGCTGTGAGCCTGAGACAAATATCCTGGCAATGAAGTAGGAGTTCTTGGTGTTTCCAGTTATAAGGGCTCCTAACAATTTTCACTCAATGACTCTGTGTTGAATGACCTAATGGGAATAGCTATTCACCTAATGGGAATAGCTATGTGAGAGTGCATTTATCCCTTCTTGAGATTTCCCACCTTTACTTCATTCTGCTACATTTTCAACTGTTTAGTGATGTAACCATCCAAGACCCATAGCTGGCCTTAACCACAGAGAATGCTGGAGTCCAGTGACTACACAGTGAGAGTTTGGTGATGTTTGGTGGGGGTGAAGTGTTTCTTTAAACCCGTGATGTTGACTATAGAAGAGTCTCAACTGATAAGTCCCATGGCCTATATCAGCTTTGGGGAAGTCCTTTTTCTTTTTCCTGAGCCGCCTGGTAATTTCAGCCTAAAAGAAGCACATTGTACTATTAGCATGTAGGATTAGGAAAAGGGGTGTTTTTGGGTTTTGGGCAATGCAAGCATTAGTGGACCCGAGAGTTCCTGAAAAATTTTAATGGGAGCCAGCACAATGTTTGATCATGGTAATGATGTAAAACAGGCTGTGGAGAACCCAAGAATGAATTCGCTTTCCAGTGGATGCTCCCAGATACTTGGCTCCATAACTTTTCATTTAGCAACTCAGATCAAAATTTTCCCAAATTTTACTCCAGTATTCTGGGAAAAGTAACTTATTTGTTAAAGGTGACATTGTTTTTTATTTTGGAATGTGCACTTGGCAAGGAAGTCATTAGTGAGACACATGTTTATGTCACTGTCAAATTGAAATTGCTCTTTAAAAAAAATTTTTTGGTGGTTTCTGCCTGTGGGAATCACATAAGCTATTAGATGTTAATAAGCAGCAACTTTCTCTGACCTTTACTAAGTTTAGGTCTGACAGAAACTGCAGACAAGATTTCAAGGGCTTCTTATTACTGGTATCTGTCTACAAATGGAAAATGGTCCAGGCCCGGAATCAGCGGAGATAAAGATACTTAAAAGACTGCTGGAGACTCGTTGTTAGGAGTATAAAATCCTAGAGAAGGACACTGGGAGCCTGTGGAGAAGGGAAGAATCTTGCTTGACACAGTTGCTGCTGTAGAATCATATTTGTACATAAGGGACCACAAAGGGAAAAACTCAGGGGTATAGGATTAGCAAGGACACTAATAGAGAGGTCTATGCACAAGTTGGAATGTGGAAACCAAGACTGAAACCAAGGGGGGCAGAGGCAGAGGACAGTCTGTCAGCAGAGCCTTGTATTGGCTGTAGGATGCTTTTCTACACAGTTTGGTTCTCCACAAAATTATTCAGTCAGTTTCTTCTCAGGATGTAGAGTAGGATTATTTTTCAACAGATGGCAACCTGGCATGTGGCACTCAGGGCAATGGAGTACGTGGTGAATTCTCTCTATGTCTGCAATTAAATTTGGTCTTTTTCTCTTGCTAACCCTGTCTCATGTTCATTTATTTGTTCCTTTAGCCTGGGGAACCCAAAGGAAGGGAGAGCTATTTGCCTGTGCCCTGACATGGGTGAATCAACCAGCCAACCAAACAACCAATCAGATAATCAACCAACCCATTCACCCATCCAAAAACCTAAACAAAGATGGCTGCTAAATTAAGAAATTCCAATGGAAATGGAATTGGCAGCCAGCAGGGGGCAATAAGGAGTGCTGGAGAGGGAGCATTGTTTTCTGCAGGAGGCGTGTGTGTGTGTGTGTGTGTGTGTGTGTGTGTGTGTGTGTGTGTGGCTGAGAAGAACCCTCTTCCCCACTCCCCACTGATTGTGCTACTTGGGGAGGGACACACATGGAGCAGTGAGGAAGGAAGGAACTACCCCTTAGCCAGCCAGATGAGTAGAATCCTCCCAGGCGATGGGGGGGCGGGGGTGACAGATGTCATAGCCAGATAGTCCTAAGGAACATAATTTGGGATAGCAATGAAACATTGGAAAGGACAGTCTGGAGAGCTGGAGCTGTAGGGAGCTTTACCAGCACTCAGGCTGTGTCTGTGAGAAACCAGTTGGCAGTTGAAGTGAGCACAGTGCACACCTGTACTCCAGACTCCCACTGTACTTAAACGGCTTGTATTTTATACAAACATCAAGTGTTCTTGTTGTCTCCTGGAGAGAAGGCTGTACTAGCATATTAGGTACCCAGAACGAGAAACCCGACTTGGTCTCTAGGGTGTACATCTGAAACAGGACCCAGAACTGCCCTGTAGAACCGGATCTTGGTGGAGAGGACATGTGGGCAAGAATGAGGAACGAACTACTGTGGTTAAGCAGCTCAGTGTCTTACATGTATGGGAGTTGGGGGTGCTCTACTTGGAGGGGAGCTCAAGCTTTGAGGGACCTGGAGTCTGGGAGTGATATGACAGTTCTTCATGAAACCACAGCAGACTCAGGAAGTTGTCAGTGATTCCATGGGATCACTCCCCTAGAAACAGTCAATACGGTACTGTTTGAGATCAGATGTATTCGTTGCATTGGTTCTTTTGATGGAAGATCTAGAAACTGGCCTGAGGAACTCCTGTAGGGGAACCCTCAGCTCATACCAGAGAAGACTGAGGCATTGGTTCATTCTGCCAGTCAGCCAGAGGCCATGCCTGGTGATGTTGAGAATTCCAGGGCTCCCCACAGGGAAGCAGTTATGATGATTCTAGAGTAGGCAGTGACTCCTAGTGGACTTTGGCTCTCCAAGGGAGACGGTGTTTGTGTCTCACTGTCTGCTCTAGGTTGCAGGCTGGCTCCTACAGGCTCATTGAGTTTTCCCTGGAGATGTTGCTGTGAGGAGTTCCCGGGTCTTCTTAAGGACTCAAGGTTCTGTGGGCTGGGCTGCCATGTTTCACCTGGGAACTTCAAGAGGAGCACCTGGAACTTTCTGATAGGTGCCCAGCCTAGTCAGATATAAAAGGTTTAGGGGCCATAGTAGGGCTGGTTTCCAGGAGCATCTTCATAAACTTTCAGTGATCCTCTAGCTTAGTGATTAAAAAGTTTTCAGACTTGACTTTTGATACCAGAGTTTTATGGTCTTAGCCAGTTGTATAACCCCGGCAACTCTCGATTCCTGCATCTGTAAAATGGGTTTAATAAAAAAACCTAGAGTACTGTATTTTAAAGGCAAATCAATGAGATGATGATTAGGACTTCTGATGAGTGAAGGGTCTGGAACGTAACTTAAAAAGTCCTTTAGAATATTCAAACCCTCAGGTGTTCTTTCCCAACCAGCCATCTGTTCTCTCAGAGTATAATGGGAAGATGTTTCCCTGGCTTGAAGGCTATCCATGAACTCAAGTCCTCATGGATTCAGAGAAAATGAAAGTGAACATAAGAAGAAACTCTACTGCATCTCCTACCACACGCAAGGAAATGGGGCCTTTGCCTGGTTTTGAACCCTGCCATATTCCACAGCACCTGGGCTGAATTCATGAGAACACCAAGGATAGGGTTATTGGGTCTGGGCCCTCATGGAAATAGAAGTATTTGGAGGTTTCAAGAAGAGGCCAGTAATTGCTTAAGATGAGATGAAGAAAGAGGGTTCAGAGCCCCTTGGAGAGTCTCTTGCCCACCTTGGTAATGGAGGCCCAGGGCACATGGGAGATGCAGTGAATCAATTGGAAGTTGAAATTACTTTTCTGACTGTGTGGGGGAAGGGGGTCAAGTCCCTGGAAAGGGTTGAGTGGGGTGGACCTGAGCTCACTCTTCCTCCATTCTGCTGCACCTGAGGGGTTATCCTGAGAAGAGAAAGCAGGAGATCCACATGGTCCCTGTTAATTTGCTGTTTCCTTTTGTAGAAGGCTCCTGTGGAGGTAGCGACATGTTAAATGCACAGATAAAAATAATATTTTTGACAGAGTGCTTTACCATAGCCAGTCTTCTCAGGCGCTTAATCACTGTTTCCTCCTCCTAAGACAGACGTTCAGAGGAGGAGACAGTTCAGTCCTCACTTGACGGGACAGGCAGACGCATGTCACCACTGCTGGGAGGCCCATTTCTGGTGACAGGTTCTGCTGTGAGTCAGCCCGTCTGGAGGGATCTCACAGTTCCACCAGTGTCTTCTTCCCAGGAATCACAAACACCCACATTCTGTAATCTTTGATATGCCGAGTCCAGAAGCAACTTATTTTAAATAAGGAGAAGGACACCCCTGGCTTCCTGGGTTTGTTTTATGAGAAAGTCATACCACGATAGGTATAAACATTTCAGATCTTTCTAGCTTATCGATTTATTTTGAGCAAGGTGGATGGAATTTGGCTTTCTAAACTATTTTATTCATATGGGCAGGGGGAGCTTGGGGTCACAACATTGTATGCTCAGGACTCACTTCCGCTCTGTGCTCAGGGATCACTCATGGTGGTGCTCTGGGGACCATAAGTGGTATGGGGAATCAAACTCCGGTCATTCACATGCAAGGCAATTTCTTCTAGTTCTCTACTATTTCTTCAGCCCATCTTATTAATTTTTTAATAGAAGTAACACTGATTTGTACAGGCTTAGGCTGTACAGACGTATATCCACATCTAGTTCTTTATATATTTGGTGGTGGAGGGGAGTGCGTGGACCAATTTTTGGTACTCAGGGCTTACTCCTGGCTCTGTGTTCAGGGGTCACTCCTGGGAAGTGCTCTAGGAACCATATCGGATGCTGGATTAAACTAGGGTCAATCTTGTGCAACACAATTGCCTTATCTGCTGCATTCTCTCTTGGCCATTTTTTTGTACCTTTGAGACAAATTGGTGTGGTTCTTGGGATCCAAGTGTCACTTCCAAATGTCAATTTTTCTGAGTTTTTGTGCAGTCACACCAGGACACCCACCATCTCCATGTACAGTCCATTTAACCCCTACTCCATGCTTTCCACTTAAATGAGCTCTCCAGAGATTTATAAGCTGTGCTTCTGTGAAAACAGTGAGAATGTCCACATTAGCTCATGTGTTCTTGTAGAGATTTTTTTTTCCCAATGAGAAAGTCTTCTGGGCTGGTGTGCAATCTAAAATGTCTAAACTATATATAGCTTTCATGAATAACTTCCTTTCGATCTTTCATTCCTAGTGATAACAAATTTTGATTGGTATTTATGTTTCTATTTTTCAACACTAAATTCCACATATAAAACTTGATAGAAGCACCATGACCAACCCACAAATTATTAGCATATCCTTTGTTTCAGTCTCTTGGTTCTATTTTTTTTTTCCTCACGAGGATCCTATTTGACACTTTTCATCAGTGGCAGGTTGTTTGGCCTTGAATATGGCAATCATTGAAAGCATGAGACATTCAAAGCAACTTCTCTAAAAAAATATTGCTTCTTTTAAAGGAATATGTTAATATCATTTTTAAAAAAGTATAAAAAATTGTTTTGATGGGAGGGGCATACTCAGCAGTGCTCAGGGCTTACTCCTGTCTCTGTGCTCAGGGATCATTCCTGACTGTGCTTGAGGAACCATGTGTGGTGTCCAGCATAGAACTGCGATCAGACCAATGCAAGCACATGCATTGATTTGTATCTATCTCTCTGATCAACAACAAAGCCTTATACTTTTGCAATATCAATTCCCATATAACTGCATCCGTTAAAGTCTAATAATGGCTTTCAAAGTATGGGAGGAAAAATTCAACTTCCAGTCTGGAGCCACTCTATCAGGTGCACAGAAACAATCTGAGTTGGGTCTGTTGTGACTTGGGAGAATGAGAGGCTGGTTTTTTGTGTGTGTGTGTGTGTGTGTGTGTGTTTTCAAGAAACTCTTGCCTGTTACTATACTCTTATCCCCAAATAAGTGTCAGCTTCTAAATCTCTAGCCAAAGCGTGCTGGGTGTACACATGCCCTTAACTGCAGCTCACACTCTTCTCCGAGAGAAGGATGGGATCAGGGTTCTCTGAACAATGGGTATAGCACTGTAGCTCTGAGTTGCAAGGACAAAATATACTCCATTTGTGTTGCAGTATGGACAAAGATATTGAGAGGCCAGTGAGAAGTGGGGTGAGGCTATTATTTTATGCTGATTAAGTCAGTGGTTTTCAACTACTGGTCTAAAGATGAATGCTGGTCCCCAGAAATTTTCTGTCAGTCCAAAAAAAAAAAAAAAGGATTTTACTGTTTGACTGACACGAGTTCTAGCCATTGATCCATGCATAAGCTTCAGCTAGACTATGCATATAAAGAGGTTGGAACCCTGGGATAGAGTTTAATCGATCAGAATCATTGGTCCTTGAAGGACCTTAAGATTCATTTTACTGCTAAACATAAAGGAAAGGTAATGAGTGCAACCAATAATGATACAGGAGCTGCACATTCCTGTTCTGGTATGACTCAAGAGGGACCTCCAAAGAGAAAGCCTATTTTCAAAATATATATCTATTTTTGTCAAGGACAGCACAATTCCAGTACAAAATCAAAAAGATAAAAAAAGATACTCATGGAAAGACAAGTTTCTCTTTTGTTTGTATTTTTGTTTTGGGGTCACACCTGGCTATGCTCAGGGGATCATTCAGTTGCTCCCTTAGCAATTGAACCTAATGTCTTGTACAAGCAAGGTAAGTGCTTTGACAACTGCCTAGCATAGATCGGCAATGGTTGATATCACCTGGCACAGTATGGCACTCCCTGGCAAGGTTCAGCACAGTTTGGCAAGATTTGTACAGGCTAGCACTGGCTGGCACGTTTGACCACCTGACACAGGTTGTCACTAACTGAAGCCACCTGGAAAAGCCGGAACTGATTGGCATAGTGGGCACTGACTAGCTGGTTGTCATGGACTGGAATGAGTTGGCATGAATTGGCACCACCTGGCAAAGGTTAGCAGTGACAGGGACAGGTTGACATCACTGGCATAGCCTAGCACTGGCTGACACAGGTTGATATGAACTGACACTGGATGGCATGAACTGGCACATAGGGCACTGGTTGGCACTGTCTGGTGCTGGTTAGCATGGATTGGTAAGCCTGGCACTAGTGGATTAGCACTGACTGGCACTGAATGGAGCAGAGTGGCACTGACTGACATGGACGGCACAGGTTGGCAAGTTGGCACTGTTGGCATCATCTGGTACTCTCCAGCACTGGATGGCATGGAGTGGGACAGGTTAGCACTCACTGGCCCCAGCAGTCTGGTTGATGCTGTCTGGTAAGGCTGACACAGATGACACTGGCTTGCATATGTTAGCATTGGGCTATGTCCTCTGGGCTCTTAGTGAGATTGTCACCCAGAACACTCACAGAGGATCTCTCTCCCACGTGGGTTTCCTTATAGGGTGCTGTGTCTCTGGGAGAGTGTTCCTGTGTTCTGGATGGTCAGCAAAAGTTGTACCCTTCTGAGGGACTCCGCCTCAGAAATTGAGTATTTCAGCATGTCAACCCTCCACTCTACTTATTTTCTGGACTAGACAAGTTCCCATGTACCCCCACTTCAAGGGAAGGGAATCTCACTCCTCCCTCCTGGGGTGGAGTACCACTCAAATCATCTGCGCAGCACGGGGTCATGGAGAACTGCAAAGAAGTGGTGTGCTTCCCTCTGTCCGCAGGCTCTTGTTCTCATCCCATGATGGCGCCTGTCAGAATTGGGGGCCGAATGGTGGGCAGTGGTGACAGCCTCCATCATAGCTTGCTCTCTGGGACTCTTCCCATCCAGTTATCCAACTGTTGCAGGGTCTCCCACATTGGGCGAACTGATCCCGGCCACCTATAGAGGACAGCTCAAGTGAGAGAGTAGGGTCTGCAGGGCTGGTGGGAAATGGGGTGGGGTTTGTGGGGTCCTGGTGGAGGAGAGTCCCCAGGCTGCGAGGCTGTTCAGCGCTGCCCTACTGTGAGAGAGCTGGCTCTGAGGTCTATCTCGAACTCTCCCAACTAGTTTTCCAAAGACTGTACCTGTGAAGAGTCTCTGGGGAGATTCCCAATCAGAAGTGCTAATCCAGTCTCTTAGAGCTCTTGTCCCTGAAGTTATGGATGTGCAGGTGGTTTTGTTCTACAGAGCCAGAGAGTACTACCCCTCCCCCAGGTCAATCTCCTTTTTGTTAAAGTTCTAGAAACCTTGCTTGAAACTGGACCCATACAGGGCCACAGCATTCCCAGCCAAGGTCAGGGTCTCCTTTCACTGTTGTTGATGACCCATGAGAAGTCAGGTAAGTCCAGTTCCAGTGGACACTCATCAGGTTACAGCATGGTAGCTCTAAGGTCTACCCCAGGAAGGACAAGTGGAGCCAATGTTCTAGATATTCTGGGGGAAAGTGATTCTGGGGTATTGATCCTCCTGGAAGAGTCTATGATGGGTCGTTTGATCAGATTTGGATGGGTGTTGACCTATGCTGACCGAGTCTTAGCCTTGGCTGCCTTTAGGAATGCATCTCTGAACACCATGTTTAACTCTGTGCCTCCTGGAGTTACATCCCTTTGCAAATAAGTTTCTGCCCAAGTTGTTTATCCCGTGGGCTGCTTGTCAGTAGTAATTATTCTCTCAAGGAAGCCAACCAGGCTGATTCAGCGTTTTATGTGCTTGCTATCTCCAGGCTATGGTACCCTGAGTGTGCTACTGAGGGAGAAGAGGCATCTTCTAGGCACAGCAGTGATGGTTGTGCTGGTTGCACAGTAGATGGGGAGTATGGGAAGTCAACAAGGCTTGGAGACATCCAACCAACCTTAACATTTTCCTCCTTTGGTAAGGGAGAATTAAGATGTCAGACGTGAGAATTTCCTAGGTGGCAAGCAAGTAAAAAGTTAAAGAGTGGGCCAGAGAGATGGTTTAATGAACTAAACAAGTTTTACATACAGGAGGTCTGGGCTTGCTTTCTGGCACCACAGGGATTCCTGAGTGGCTATAAGAGATACACCCTGAGTTCAGAGCTGAGAGTAGTCGCCCAAGCATTACTTTGGGCAGTATGCCCCTCCCAAAGCTGACTAAATTAAAATTTTAAATAATTAAATGTCTTACAAATGGATAGACATGGCGAGTATTATGCTGAAAGAAACATAGAATGATTGCACTCATTTGTGGGATATAAAAAATAGTATGAGATTAATACCCAAGGACAGTAGAAACAAGGGCCGGGAGGGAGGATTGGTCCACAATTAGAAGCCTGCCTCAGATGCTGGGGGAGAAGGCAGTTGGGATAAAGAAGGGATTACTATTACAACCATGGTTGGAAATGATGACTTGGTAAGAACTGCAGGCTGAAACATGATAGCTTCTCAATTGAAACATGATAACTTTTCAATACAATTGAAAATTGTATTGAAATTTCAATTGTATTGAAAAGTGGAATGTAGAGAGAGAAGAGAGAGAGAGAAGTCCTACCATAGAGGCAGGCTGGAGGGTGGTGGTGGTGGTGGGAGAGATACTGGAGACATTGGTGGTGTTGTAAATGTACACTTGTGGAGGGATACGTGACAGTACATTGACTGTTTGCGATCACAAACAGCTTTGTAACTGTATCTCATGGTAATTCAATTAAAAATTCATTTCACTTATCACTTGTCTTCCCGTTGATCATAGATTTGCTCGAGCAGGCACTAGTAACATCTCCATACGTCCTGTTACATGCTAGTGTAGCCCAAGGGCATCTGCTCTCTCCGGGAACATAAAGAGCCTCAAACCATTCCATCAGGTCATGGGAAAGAGATCTATAATTGTTACTGGTATTTGGCATATCAAATACAACACTGGTAGTTTACCAGGCTTTGCCAAGTGGGTGGGATACTCCTGTGGTCACCTATATTCTTGAACATTTATTGATGAGTTTTGTGGCCACATGAGCAGGGCTGTGATTGGCTCTTCTGCTGGGTGGAGCTCTGCTGAGTGGGGAGTCTGGATGTGGAAAATAGCGGTCCTCATGGTATGGGGGATTCCTCTGGCTTCTTGCAAGGCTCTGCTGGGATGGTGGGCCAGTGCTAGAATCTGCCATCCCTCCTGGGCACCTTGTGAACAGCTGGGCACAGGGAGAGCCGGTAGCAGCTCTGCCCCATATCTGTGAGTCTCTAGTTGCGCTCCCTGCTAGAACCTCTAAATTAAAAAAAATTAAAAAACAAATTAAATGTCAAACATATTCCCAGAGGTAGTGAAAAAGAGAAGTATGGGATTAAAGGTTCAAGCATAAACTAAATATTTCATTAGCACCAACCACTGACCATTGTCTCCCTTCCTTCCTTCCTTCCTTCCTTCCTTCCTTCCTTCCTTCCTTCCTTCCTTCCTTCCTTCCTTCCTTCCTTCCTTCCTTCCTTCCTTCCTTCCTTCCTTCCTTCCTTCCTTCCTTCCTTCCTTCCTTCCTTCCCTCCTTCCTCCCTTCCTCCCTCTCCTCCTCCTCCCTCCCTCCCTCCCCTCCCTCCCTCCTCCTCCCTCTCCCCTCCCTCCTCCCTCCCTCTCCTCCCCTCCCTCCCTCCCTCCCTCCCTCCCTCCCCTCCCTCCTTCCTTCCTCAACTGTAAATGAATTTAGAATCACTGATGTTTTGACAAATCAGTGACATAATTCAAATAAAGCTTTTAGACCATTATTCTCTAAAAAATAGTGTATATAGTAAGATTGTCTGAAAAAAAACATTGAGAAGGTCAGACTTCAATGGTGGGAGAGAATGGAACATTTCTAAGAATAGAAAATAAATGAAAAATATGTAAGGAATTTAGAATGCAGGGAAAGAGGTGGTATCAGAAATCACACTGGGGGTTTCCACTCTCTATGCTGGAAATGATAGTAATGTTAATTGTATTGGTGGTAACTACTCACAGAGTTTAGCATATATGTAAGAATAAACAATTACCAAGCACCTAACAAGATAAATTAACCATCATCAAAATTCAATAAAAAATCATGAAGAATGTTAAGTGCAAGGTCACTTAATCCATAATTGATAAATTCATCAAACAAAATTTATCCACAAATGACACATGTTAGAATTAACAGATAGGGACATTTCAATTTTAGTATTGAAAAACATTAGATGAGACATAGGAGTTATAAAAAAGACTCCGGGGCCGGAGCGATAGCCCGGGGGGGGGGCGTGTCGCGGCCCCGGCATCCCATGGTCCCCGAGCCCGCCAGGGTGATTCCTGAGTGCGAGCCAGGAGAAACCCCTGAGCTTGCCGGGTGTGACCCAAAAAGCAAAAAAAAAAAAAGACTCCAATTGAACTTTTAGTCTAACTGACTAGTGTCAGATAAAAATTTTTCTCTTGGGATTGATTGCAGATAATATATTAGAATTATGTATTATGGAAGAAAAGAGTGGTTAACTTGGAAGACACAGAAATAGCTATTATGTAAAATAGAGCAGTGAGGGGGAAAGAGACTAAAAAATTAAACAAAAAAAATCAGTGAGCTGTGGGATAATGGAGCTTCAAGATCCCAACTATAAACTTAATTGGAGTCTTGAAGTGAGAAGTGGGAATGTAAAAATTTGTTTGAAGAAATAATGGTTGAATGTTTTTGATATTTGAAAGCTAAAAATAAATTCATATATCTGTGAAACTCAAGCACAGTAAACATGGAGGAAAAATCGCTGTAGAGGTTGGAGAAAGTACAACCAGCAGGACTTTTGTTTTGCATTCAGCTGGCCCAGCTTCAATCCCTAGGACCCCATATAGTCCACTGAGCACAACTAGGAGTGATCCCTGAGCACAGAGCCAGGAGTAAGTCCTGAGCACTACACTAAACCAAAATAAAATAGAAAAAAAGCAGTGTACAATTTAAAATATACTTGGTCCAAGATTGATCTTCCCCATGGATGCAAAATGGTTGCCCTTACACTTAAATTCATATCCAGGGGAAGAAAAATACCCCCGCCGGAGTGATAATCCAGTGGGTAGGGCGTTTGCCTTGCATGCAGCCGACCCAGGATCGATCCCCAGCATCCCATATGGTCCCCTGAGCACGGCCAGGTGTAATTTCTGAGTGCAGAGCCAGGAGTAACCCCTAAGCATCACCAGGTGTGACCCAAAAAGCAAAAAAAACAGGTCTCCCACACACACACACACACACACACACTCACCCAGTCTCATCCTATAGGCTTCCTCTGACAGCATTGTCAGTGCTGGATCACTTTCCAACCTGTAAATGAAACTGAACAAGTCACTTGGTTCCTCTAGCAACTACCCAGTTGTGCTCTTGCAGCATGGAAATATTCTCAACAATATATTAATGATTGACCAGGCTGTTTTCATAAATGAAAATAAACTACAACCAAGGGGCTAGATTTGGCTTGATGCGATAGTTTTCTGGAGTAGAGACAGTGTTACCTTCCTTGAATATTGGATACTAGAATGAAATTAGTGTTCTCTAGCAAGGGTATCAGAAAGACTGCGAGGTGACCTGTGTGGTAACTATCACTTGGTGCATTCCTCACTTCTGCACAGTACCTCACAGCTATTGGAGGCATACTGGTGGATGAGCAGAATGAGAAATGGTAAACAAAGTATCAGAGTGAACGAGAGCCCCTTTCCCCCAATCCCACGATGGGACAGACCCAAGTTTTGATTCTTTGAGGCTCAGGGAATTGTTTCCAAGTTTTCTCACCTCTTTGCCTTGGGCTTTGCACACCCTAGTGAGGAGATTTATTCTCCTGACAGTGTATGAATGACAGTGTGGAGAAACTGGATGGAAACCAGGAGGGGAAGAGAGATCATGGTATCCTGAGATGAGAGGTTTGAATCCCTCGAACTCCTTACATCAAAGCTTCCCATGAGCAGCAACACAAATAATAAATGAAAAGGGAAAAGATGCAAGCACAGCAGCAAGTAGTGAGGGCCTGGATTATGATGTTCCAAAGAAAGGAAAGGGAGGCCCCGCCCCGCCTTTAAACTTAAACTATTTCTTTTCCTTTGGTGAGTGAATACAGTTCTGTTATTTCTGCAAATGCATCCTTGCTGATCTGAATGTGTACCTGCTGTGAAAATATGTGGGTACCTGCTAGGATGATTCATTTCCCCCCAACAATCTAGCAATTGGGGGAGTCACATCACCCCAGCTAATTGCAGGTTTGGGGTACCCCTTCCTGCCGTTTTTGCCAGGAGGTGCCAGAGTGATGACCCATTCTTGGTGCAACCAGCCAGCATCCTGGGGAATTCTGAGTCAGGGAGGTCGTTTTTCTCAAGAAATTACCAATTAGTAGTTGGCATTGCAATGATTTTGCTTATTGGGGCGAATTCTAGGAAGGGACACCTCAGGGTTGATTATAATAAAAATAGTTTGTTTCTATGACTGAAAGTTTTGGGGGAGCATGTCCCTTTAATTGAAATGAACCAGAAAAATCCCAGTGTACAGTAGAGGCCGAACCAGCACATCCCTCTGGCAAGGATGTCTGTAGAGACGAGACAACAGAAGCATCTCTGGGTTCAACAATCCAGGTTCAGATCTTGCCTCTGCTAGTCACTAGTTTTGCAACTTTGGGCACATGCAGCAAACTCGCCTTTATTTATTTGACTTTGAAATGGACATAATGAGGGGCTAGAAATATGACTCAAGATGGGGCATATGTGCCTAGAATATGTGAAGTCCAGAGTTGGACTGTCAGCCTCTGAAGCTCTGCCAGGAGTAGCCCCTTGGGAAAAATGAAACCGGATTTGGATGAAAGCCAGAGATATTTTGTTGGGGGGGACAGAGTAGAGAAGAACCATGACTACAGTGAGAGGAGCAGGGGCAGAGCTGTGGCCTGGAGGGTGGGCACTGGGAGCTGCTTAAGGACTTGTCATAGCTCTCCTTCTGTTTATTTCCCAGCCCAGTCTGAGCTTCTTAACAAACATTGAGGAGCTCTTGGGGTTTCTAAGCACAGAAAAAGCAGGTGAGCAGGCTCTGGGCCTCCTGGTTTAGGGAAGCAAATAAGGGTGGGAGCAGTTTGCCTCTATCTGTCCTACTCTTTGCAGGCATGTTTCTCTCTGGCATATTTCTCTATGTGCAGCCACTCCAGGTCAGGGGACTGCACAGTATGCATGGCCGGGAGGAGAGACAAAATTTTCAGGAGAAAATGCCTGTATGTCCAGGTCTGAACGCTGCCTATGATGGTCCATTGCTGAGAAAGGCACTGCATGTCTCTCAGTATTACCTGCACAGTGACAACAGAGCTCATTATACTGTGGATGGGTGGAGCATCAAGGTCAAAGGTTTGATGTGAAACTGTGAATTACCATTTGTCTGGCTGCTGTATTATAGTTCCAAACAGTTTAGGCTTAACATTGAGTTGTCATTTCTCCTCCTACAGGAAGCTTAGTTTAATTGAGTTACACCTGGGACACACCCAATCCCACCCAACACTCCCAATCCTCTGTGTTTATCTTTAACCTCTTCTTTGTGCTCTTCTTCTCCTATCTGATAGTCACAAATATCTCTAAATCAGACACAGTAACTTACAAAGTTAAGCATTCTGATGGCGTTGGATTTTGTATGTGTAAGTGAAATATTGCTTTTCTCTTTCCTTTATGTCCTTTGCATATTTTTCAGTTAGAGCAATGTCCTTTTCGTATAGGCATGGGGAGACAGTTAATGCTATGCTAATATGGGGAGTTAATTGACTCAGGATAATATTTACTTCTGGGCATTCATCATATGTACTTGCCATGCCATAAGCCTCAGTTGCCCTTAGATTGACTTTAGTTCCTTATGCCTTAAAAGGTGCATTCCACCAACAGACTTGGATAGACCCAGGGCAAGCTGTCAGTAAGCTACCCTGGCTTAAACATGGGATAGCTTAAACACCATAAGAAGTATAATAGGTTAAGAGTACACTCATAGAACAAACTCTGACATGACCCAAAAAAGAAGTAACTGATAAGAACACAGGAAAAACTAACCTAGCCTAAGGACTGCAGTATGGGTTATATAGCAAGATGTCCCCTGAAAAAGCCAGTCATGAGTCCAGAGAGACCATAAGCTTAATATGGGGTATAGATAAAAGTCTATGTCTCTTATTGTGTTTATACAAATGACTAAAAATATTATTGAGAAGTGAATTTAATATGACTGCTTGAATGCATTACCAATAAAGGAAAGGAGAAATCAACGTGCCCTTAAGTGGAATTCAATCCTTGGGCAGAGCCCCAAGATGGGATTCCCCTGAAGGGGGCTTTACATCTGGTGATAGTTTATGTTAATGACAACCACACCTATGTGCAATTGCTATCCCCCAGCCCTACACAATTTCTCTATAATAATTCAGGTTTATTTAGAATAAACGACTGTTGCAGTACACTGCTGCCTAGAGCCTCTGCATCTTGCCTGGAGTTACTCCTGCAGGCCACTTTGTAGATAGGGGCAGGAAAACATTTTTGATCTGTGACTCTATGTGGCAAAATATCTTACCATGTATTCTATGTTAGCTGGTATAAATATTTTCTCTCATGCTACCACAATCATCATGGGACTAGACAGATATTACCAGTATTTTTATCTGACTGTTGAATCTATAAGTATAATATAGCTATAATGTATTTTTTTTTGCTTTTTTTTTTTTTGGGTCACACCCGGCAATGCTCAGGGGTTACTCCCTGGTTCTGCACTCAGAAATCACTCCTGGCGGTGCTCGGGGGACCATATGGGATGCCGGGGATTGAACCCGGGCCGGCATGGGCGGCCGCGTGCAAGGCAAACGCCCTACCCACTGGGCTATCGCTCCCGCCCCTATAATGTATTTTTTTTTAAGAAATTCTCTTCACTTCTAGGTGCCTCATAATCAGCTAAACACAGGGAGAGCCAGTAGCAGCTATGCCCCATGTAACTGAGTCTCTGAATCAGGCATACCTGGGCTTGAAATAGGCTTCACTGTAGGGTGGTACTCTGACGAGCAGGACTTGAGGTTGGCTTTTCTTTTGGGTGGAGCTATGACGAGCTGTGGAGTCTGTATATTGAAAATGACTTCCCTCATGGTGTGGGGGGTTCCTCTGGCTTCTTGCAAGGTTCTATTGGGATGGAACCTCAGAGCCTGGCAAGCTACCTACCCATGTCGTATTTGATATGCCAAAAATCAGTAACAATTATAAACCTCATTCCCATGACCTGAAGGAATGGTTTAAGGCTCTTTGTGTTCCTGGAGTGAGCATACGCCATTGGGCTACACTAGCATGCGACAGGATGTATGGAGATGTTACTGGTGCCTGATTGAGCAAATTGATGAACAACAGGAAGACAAATGATACAAGTGATGTCAGATCTCTAAGTATAATATAGTTATAATTAAATCAGAGAGAAATACTGTTTGCCCCCAAGCCAGTATGTGTGGTTCTCAAATAAGTCTAAAGGTGAATATCCAAAAACAACTATGAAGTAAAGACAAGGATCTTGTGAAGGCTTGGAGAAATATATACCTGGCTATAGAATATCCATGGTACAGATACACGCCCTTCCCCCACTCTGCATAGGGCCTACAGGGAAACTGCAAGGACAGATCTTGGTTGGGACAATATTAACTTTTCAATGGTACTAGGTGAGGTTCTGGGAGAGGCTCCTGGGCATTTACCTAACTACTATTCATCGATATGGGCCTGTCAGGGCTGAAAAGATATAAAAGCAGTAGCTTGCTTTTACTCTCCTCTCTTCCTCTTCCCTGCCTGCTCTCTGCCTCTGCTCTCCTCTCTCCGTTCTCTGCCATGTTGGTCCTTAGCATGTGCTAGCAACCATCTTGGCCTAGGATTCGAAACCTACATATGACCAGGGCCCAGCTAGAATGTTAAAGTCTGGTTTTCCTATTATTGAATTGTATCCCAGAACAAGTGTGAGTAAAGCCTTTTAAACTTTGCTGTGTTCACAAGTCTTTCTCTGTCCACCAGCTGCCAATCCCCTGGGAAAGAAGGGGATATGACCCTGCTCCCTGATTTTTTTGGGGAACCCAGCATTCTCCAACAAAAAAACCACTGATCACCAACTTGTGGTCCTGTCCCTTCATTCATCTGTTAGGGGGACAGGCATCAGCCTCTAACACACCAGGGGACCAAGGTCACCATGGGATGGGTACTCTGACTCATACATCTGGCACAGGTTCTTAGAGTTCATTGTTAGTGAGCTTTCTAGAAGCCCAGCTTGGTCATTGCTTACCTTCCACCCTCCCCCAACAGGAAGAGCTTGTTCTTTCCAGAATAATTGGAGTTCCTACTCCCAAGCCCGTGCTCCTTAACACTCAGCCACAGATAGTCACATGTAAAAACCTGGCAAACGTTATCTGCCAGGTATTCCTGAGAACCAGCTGGACCAGGAATTGAGGCTCATTTGGGTAGGCTGTGACCAGAAGGGCTTGGAGACCCTAGGAAGGAAACTATCTCCTCAGCATGGGCTTTTATCTGTCAGCTACTCCTGAGAGCAGCTGCGAAGAGCATGCGGCTGTACATTTCTTCACCACTCCACAACTCATAGTAAATGTACATAAATATTTTAAAGGTTTTCTGGGCAGTGTGAGCAACAGTGAAGAGAAAGTCCCCTGCTCAGCCCCAGGTGCCCAGATAAGGTGCCTAAGCAAGAAAGGACATCTGCATTTCTTAGAGGTAGAGAACTGTAGTAGGGGATGTTGCTTCCTGACTACCATGGCATCATGGAAATCAATGCAGATCCCTATTTCAAGAAATGCATGAAGGAAAGAGTACTGAAGCCTCAACAAGGCAGACCCATATACATAAGCTCTCTGGCAAAGACTTCAGAGATGAAGTGGTGAGGGTGTTTAATGAGCTCAAAGAAACAGTGGAACATATATCCCATTAAAATATAGGAGAATATGAAAGAAACAGTAGAATGGTCAACCAACAAAATACGGGAGGAAATAAAAGCAGAAATAGTACAACTGCAAACAGCTATAGAATGACTGCATTCATTTGTGGGAAATAAAAAAAATATTATGAGACTAATATCCAAGTCCTGGCAAAACAGGGGTCAAGAGGACTTGTCAATGGTTTGAGTCTACCACAAGTTTGTTGGATAGAGATTAGGTAAGATGGAGAAGGGACCAGTTTGCTAATAATAGTTGGAAATGGTAACGCTAGTCTAGAACTGAGTATTGGAGTAGGTAAAGGTACATACATTATAACCCATTATAACCCCTTGGTGTATGTACTGTATATCACAATGCACAAAAGGAGAGAGAATAGAGTTATAAAGGCAGACTGGGGGATGAGGGAAACTGGGGACATTGGTGGTGGGAAACATGCACTGGTGGAGGGTGGGTGCAGGAACACTGTGTGACTGAAACCCAATCATGAACAGCTTTGTAATTGTGTATCTCATGGTCATATAATAAAATTTAAAAAAAATCTGGCCAGTAATCAGACACTGGAAAGATTAGAAGGAGAGCCAAGTTTTTTTTTAAATGCATGCAGATACAACCTAGTTAACGTCCAAGAGAGTCGATCACTGAATGCAGTTCACATAGAGCTTATACACGTGCATATGCACGATACATGAATTCTATTAGAGTAATCTTCTCATCTAACAAAAATGCTTGCTAACATAGACCATGCTTGGTACAATCAGGGATTAATATAGTTTATTGCCAAGTCACATATAGACATTTACTAATTGTTTCTGTGACCCTGTCCATTTCTGCTCAAGTGACCAGATTACTCTGACTCTTCTCCTCTTTTCTGGCCTTAACTTTATGATTTATGATGAAGTCATCTTTGTCCAGCTCCTGGAATGGATCACTCTGAAGTCCTGCCTCTGATTACCTGCTTCTGCTCCTAATTTTCCGCTACAGAATCTAGCAATTTCCCCAGTCTTACAACTCAGGCTTTCTTGGTTTAATTTTTACTTCCCCATAATAACTTCAAGATGACTTTTCCATCATCATTTAGTTTCAGAATGAAGCAGCTCCCTTCTTTGAGTCTTTCCTTGAAGGTACGCTGGGAGAAGAACAGAATTTTCAGAGTGCAGAGGTTCGCCAGATCATTTCTCAGACTTTGTTTTTTGCTCCTTCCCATGCCTTGTGTTGTTCAGTCTGCATAAGCAGCCGTGTGGCAGAGGAAGTTGTGAAGGAATGTGGCTCCTCAGCAGCCTCCCACTCATTGTTTGGGTGGGTTTTTTATTCTTTCCCCAAAGCACCCTGGTTTGCCAGTGATGGAGATGCCCAGGGGTCAGGCGTCATCAGGCAAACGCTCAACAACTTGCCTCTGTCTTCGAGGCGCTTCTTTTCTGGTTGCCTGATGGCCCCATTTTCTGCATTTGCAAGGTTATATCTTTCTTCCTTCACCTGGACTTTAATATGACCGAGCAGGAAGATCATTTATTCACAAATGCATGCCTCTATTTGTTCACTTGCTTAATAAAAATGCATTGAAAGGCTGCTTTGGGCTAGACCCTCTATTATGCTCTGAAAATGGAAATGTGGAGATAAATGACTTGTAGCCCTCAGGTTTCCAGTCCTGGAGAGGCAGTGAATGGATAAGCTGATAATGGGCCACTTTTACTGCCAGGTGTGGACCAAACCTCTCCCATCCAAAAACAGGAAGAAAATAAATTAAAAAATATTACTGTTACTATTGTGGTGGTTTTGGAGCTACACCTAGTGATTCTCAGTGCTTACTTCTGGCTCTGCGCTCAGAAATTAGTCCTGGTGGGGATTGGGGTGCAATATATGATCCTGGGAATGGAACCCATGTCAGTTTCATGGTAGGCAAATATCTGACCAGCTGTACTATCTCTCCAATCCCAGGTATGCTCTCTTTTAATCAGACTTACTGAGCAGACAACAGAGATGGACTGTTGGTCCTCTAGTACCTAGAATGATTATCACAGAATTACTGACCACAAAAGTGGAGGATTTTTGAACTGGAATAACATAGGAGGAATTCCAGTTTGGATGAGCAGTGGAGGTGAACAGTGAAAAAAGCAGTGTTTTGTTTTGGGTCCTAGAGGTTCTGCTTTTCTGATCCTCTCAGACAGCCACATCCACCCATTTCTGGGTTTAAGGTAAGCGTGAAGCTCATCCACCCAATGGAACAGCCACTCAACCCTCTGCTACTCACCCTGCACACAGCATAAACCAATGGTGATCTCACTGAACCTGAACTCTTCTCCCTGATTCCCATCACACTTCCATGTCTGATCTCTGGTATATAGAAGTTACTTCTTTTGGGAGGAAGGTTATAGAAAGGAAGATTTGATTTTGTTTGTATTACACCTGGAAGTGCTCAGGGATGACTCTGGCTGTGTGTTCAGGAATCAGTCACTCCAGGTGCCATGATTTGATTTGGGTTAGCCGTATACAAAGCAAGCCTCTGTTTCATCTCTCAGGGCCCAAAAGTTGCTTCTTTTTCAGGGCATGGAGTCATGCCTGGCAGTGCTCAGGGTTTATTCCTGGCAGGGTTTAGGAGACTGTATGGGATGCCAGAGATTAAATTAGGATTAGCTGTGTGCAAGACAAACACCCTATCTGCTGTAGTACTGCTCTGGCTCCCAGATCACATTTCCTTTGAATATTTTCCTGACCAACTTGCAGAACCTTTCTAATACTCAACTTTATTTGAAACTCCTCCTTTTGCCTCTCTGAAGCCTCTGGGTTATTGCTTATCTGCACCATATCCCTCATCATGGGCGCTAACAGTATTCCTTTGTTCTTTTTTTAAAAATTTTTTTTTTTAGTGAAGCACTGTGAGATACACACTTACAAAGTTTTTCATTTCAGTTGGATGTTCCAACACCCATCCCTTCACCAGTGTACATTTTGTGCCACCAATGGCTTGTTTCTCTCCTACCACACCCCCTCCCAGACTACCTCTATATAGGCCTTCCTCCTCCTCCATCTGCCCCTCCTCCTCCTCCTCCTCCTCCTCATTCTTCTCTTTCTCCTTGTTCTCCTTTTTCTCCTCCTCCTACTCTTTATGCTTTGAAATACAGGCACTGAAAGGTTACCTTTATCTTCTTTACCTACTGCCAATCCTTTCCAAACTTTTCCTTTGCTCTTTGTACTTGCTCATTACATATTTGTTTTTACTTAAGTGACTAGAGTAGGGAGAAAAATGGAGGCTGAACCTAATATAGAGGCCCTTAGTTCTGTCACTGTTGAGGCTACCTTCTTACCTAAACAAGCCACGGAACTGTCTCATTCGTGCCACAGACCTCACTGACTAAGAGATTGGCTTTATTGTGATAGTACTCAGTGATATAGCAACGAAAATGTTTTCTGGAAGAGAACAGAAGGTGGCAGGTCATTTGCAGCTGGTGTGATTTTCAGTTCTGGGATAATATAGATTTCCCAAGCAGTATTGGTTGATCCTGTAGAACTCTCCAAGGGTGTCCTAAGGATCAGGCTTGGAGAGGAACTCCAGACAGGTTTCCATGCAGTGAGTGCCAGGACATGCTTGGCTCCCCCACATAACAGCACAGTAGTAACATTGATGCTCATAATTACCAGTGGCTCAACAAGGAAAACCCAAAGCCCCATGAAGAGGGATGAATAACTGTACTTTGCACAGCTAGTGCCATGGGGCTGGGGGTAGGGGGTGTGTGTTCATAGACTGCTGAGAATTCTCTGTGAGGACTCAAAGAGACAGCAGCTCCTCCTTTTGTGTCCTTGGGCTTTTCTTCATGGGCACAGATGGTTTTCCTCTTGTCCTCTGTGCTTTGATTTATTTGGCCAGGAAGCAACATGTTAACATGACTGATACTTTATTGTGTAATGGCATATGTGTCAACCCCCTTTTCTCCCAATAACCCTGCCCAGCAGGTGAATTGCCTTCATTTCTTAGGCAAATAGGTGGGGCTCACAGTGGGGCGTGGCTTGTGTGTGTCTGGCTTCAGCAGGGGACAGAGTCCAGCCTGGATGGTAGCCTTGACTCTCAAAATGGAACATTTTGTTACACTGTCTTGCCAACTTAATCTTTTATTTCTTTGAGGGTGGAATTTGGGGTCATATCTAATGGTGCTGGGGACTACTTCCGTTATGTGCTTGGGGTTACTTCTGGAAGTGCATGGGGGACCATGCAGTGCCAGGGATTGAACTCAGACCTCTTCCTGCACGCAAAGCATTTTCTGTCATTTGAGCCATTTCTCTGGCCTCTGCCTCTCCACCTCAATCCCTGTTTGCACCTGTGGAAATTAGTCTTTGCTCACCAAGGGAGCCAACATGATTGATATCAATTGTTGTTGATATTCTAGAGAGGCATATATTAATTGCCAAATAAAAAGGCAATCTGAGAGGCCATCAAAGCAATCGATTGAGATTAAAGGATACAAGTCAGGGCACACCACTCAAGCAAAAGCCTCAGATGTACCCTGAGGATGAGCAAGAGTTGGATTTGTTTTTGTATGGGGAGTGAAGGGAAAGCTAGAGAATGGTGTTAAAACCAAGACTGAGTGTTAATAAACTGTGACTGTGTTTAACTCTGCACAGCTGGTGGCTAATGGGACTCTGTGCTCTGGCAGAAGGCCACACTCATTAGTCTTGGAGCTCAGGTAACCTAGTGCGGGGCTTCTCAAACTTTCCCCCCTCGTCACCCCTCTTTACCTAAGGAATCCAACACGGGCCCAAAACACCTCAGATTCCCTGCATGTATAAATCTAATAAACTTGTAGCAGTTGTCTCTTCAGAAATGTTTTACTATTGCCAAATATTTTGTGGCCCCTCTCATTTAGTTATGCCACCCCCTGATTCATGGATGAGGGTATAGAGTAGAGACTTGCTAGGTCCCAAGAGAAGGATTCAGGGGTTTGGGAAAGGATTGCTGTTTGGCCTGGTCCTGTGACTCTCTTTTGCAGGCCAATCAGACCATACGTAGTCTCAATCAGACCATAAGTGGTTCTCTCACAACTCAAACTCTGCTTTAAAAGGGTCCCATTTAGGTTTGGTTTAATGCACCTTGGGGTGGCTCAAAGATGAGTATGACTCTGTACACTGCAGAACCCCCTGAATCCTGGAAGCCATTGACCCACCCATGAACCCTTGAGTTGACCTATAGGAGAAGCTCCTAATGGAGACAGTTTTAGGGTTGGCTTTTCCCATAAGATTGAAGATAGCTCCCTGGAAAGGCAAGTTGAAAGGGGATATCTACGTATTTTTTTGATAAGATGCTCTATGCCTGGACTGGAGAGAGATTTTTTTTTTCTTTTTTTTAATTTTTTGTTTTACAATTACAAATATATACAATTAAAAAGTTCATATTTGGGTTTTGTTCATACAGTGCTCCAGCACCCATCCCCTCCACCAGTGCCCATCTCCCACCACCAACGTCCCGGGTTCCCTCCCCCTCCCCCAGCCCTCCTCTATGGCAGGTTCTTTATTTCTTCCCCTTTCTCTCTTTCTCTTTTCCTTCCCCTCCAGACTATGGATTACAGAACATACATTAAAGGGTTGTCATGTGTGTCTTTTTGCCTCTATTTAATGCTCAGTTCTAGGTTGGAATTAGTACCCTCGACAATTGTTCCATTTCCTGTCTTTTTTTAAAAAAAAATTTTATTTTAACAATTACAAAGATATATAATTAAAAGTCCATACTTGGGTTTTGGTCATACAGTGTTGCAGCACCCATCCCTCCACCAGTGCCCATCTCCCACCACCAATGTCCCCGGTTCCCTCCCCCTCCCCCAGCCCTCCTTCATGGCAGGTTCTTTATTTCTTTCCATTTCTCTCTCTTTCTCTTTTCCTTCCCCTCCAGACTATGGATTACAGAAAATACATTAAAGGGTTGTCATGTGTATCTTTTTGCCTCTATTTAATGCTCAGTTCTAGGTTGGCATTAGTACCCTCGACAATTGTTAGCACACTGTTCCATTTTCTGTCTTACTTAGTCTCTGACTCCCACACATTTGTGATAATTTCCACATTTGACAAGACCTCCTGATAAATGTTTCACTTGACCTTGGATATTGGTATCATAATATGTACATATATATTTATGTCATGCAAATAAATGCAGTCATTCTGTATCTGTCTCTCTCCTTCTGGCTAATTTCACTCAACATAATCTTCTCCATGTCCATCCATTTATAGGCAAATTTTTTTTTTTTTTAATTTTTATTATACCACCATGAGACATACAATTACAAAGGTGTTCACAATTGGTTCTTCATAATACAGTATTCTAGCACCCATCCCTCTCTACCAGTGCCCCATTTCCACCACCAATGTACCCCACCCCTCCCACCTACCCCAAGGCTGCCTCAACAGCAGGTAGCCCTGTTTCCTCTCTTTTTCTCTCTGTCTCTCTCTGTCTCTGCATCTCTCTCCCTCTTGTTTTACACATTGTGGCTAGCCCTGCAGATATTTAGAGTTTAAAACTTAAGTCTCTTTGTGTATATTCAATGGTGAGTTTTAATCTGCCATTACCATTTCACACATTTAGTAAAACACTGGTATCTATTTATATCCTATTAATGAATGCAGTCATTCTATATCTAACCTTTTCCTAATGACTAATTTCACTCAGCATGATAGTCTCCATGTCCATCCATTTGCAGGAAAATTTCATAATTTTGTCTTTTCTGACAGCTGCATAGTATTCCATAGTGTAGATGAACCACAGTTTCTTTAGCCAGTCCTCTGTTCTCGGTCATTTAGGTTGTTTCCAGATTCTAGCTATAGTGAATAGCGCAGAGATGAATAAAGAAGTACAGATAGTGTTTCTGCTATGTGTTTTTCGGTCTCTCGGGTATATTCCCAGGAATGCTATTGCTGGATCAAATGGGAGCTAAATGTCTAGTTTTCAGAAGAATGCCCATATTGTTTTCCAAAAGTGCTGGAGCAGTTGGCACTCCCACCAACAGTGGATGAGAGTCCCTTTTTTCCCCACATCCATGCCAGCACCGGTTGTTCTTGCTGTTTTGGATGTGTGCCAGTCTCTGTGGTGTGAGATGGTATCTCATTGTTGTTTTGATTTGCATCTCCCTGATGATTAAAGATGAAGAGCACTTTTTCATATTCCTCTGTAGGCAAATTTTATAACTTCATTTTTCCTAACAGCTGCATAGTATTCCATTGTGTAGATGTACCAAAGCTTCTTTATCCAGTCATCGATTTTCGGGCACTCTGGTTGCTTCCAGATTCTGGCTATTGTGAATAATGCTGCTGTGAACATAAAAGTATGGATGGTGTTTCCGCTGCGTATTTTTGGTTTCCCAGAGTAGATTCCCAGGAGTGGTATGGCTGGGTCAAATGGGAGTTCAATTTCTAGTCTTTGGAGGAATGGACTGGAGAGAGATTGCAGTGTGTAGGACACTTTACTTACACATAGTCCACATGGGTTTGATTCCTGGAACCCCATGTTTGATTCTCCTTAACCCCTCCAGGAGGGAGTCCTGAAAGCAGAGCCAGCAGTTAAGTTGGAACACAGCTGCATGTGGCCCCACAAAAACCACAACTATAACAAAATGGAAATAATAACAAAGAAATTTCTTCTTTTTAAATATTTTTCTTTTATTTTCCCATTACACCTTATATAAACACTGTGATTTACAAAGTTGTTCATGACCATTTGTTACAGACATGCAATGTATCTTTACCAGTTCTATCACCATGTACTTTCCTACCACCATTATCTACAATTTCCCCACTCACCCCTTAAGCCAGCCCCCAGGTCAGGCCCCTAGTGATTTATTTTGTATAGCTTGTTATAATTTGCTATAAGAATGATCTAAAAATGTTTCCTCAGAGGAAAGTTGGTGAAGATTGTGTATCTTACTATGGAGCTATTACACTCCTTGTATAAGAGATTACTAAAATGTTAGAGGTTAAACCTCTGTGTTGATATTTTATTAATCAAGATTAGATGCTTCTGTATTACACCCCCTCCAGTCTGGTGTGCTACTCCTGGTTTATCAGTGTTGTTGTGACTGTATGCTCCAGGAAATCCAAAATTTTTAACAAGGTGATACAGCTGGAGATAAAGTTTTAACTGGGTGGCTTTGGGGGCATGTGTGTGACTGCCATGGTTCCTGGAAGTTCAGGGAGGTGGGGGAAGGTAGCTCATTCCTGTGAAAGCCTGGAGATTTCAGTCACATACTTGAGTTTTTCAACAGATTATTTTCTGGATGAGGCTCATCATGAGCAGTGGAGTCCGGCTGGGATCATGGCAGTTATTGTGGAGTTTGGAGGTCTTTGGCTCTCCCAAGCTCTGTTTGGGTGGGTATGGGAGCTCACCTGTCCCTCTCCAGGTTTTCCAGATGACTCAGCCTTGGGCAAGGTCTTGTGGCATCTCTGCATCATGTAAATCTCTCTCAAGATTTATTTATGAGTCTCTGGATCATGGCCAGTGAAAGAGCTTCTTAACTGATCTTTGAGATTTATTAATGGAGAAATTTCTTTTCTTTCTTTTTTTTTGGGGGTGGGGTTGTGTTTAGTCAGCTTTGTTCAAAGCTTACACCTGGGGTCTATGCTCAGGGATCACTCCTGGTAGACTCAGTGGATCATGTGTGATGCCAATTATTGAATCCAGGTCGGGCCATTTATAAGACAAGTACTTGATCCCTTGTATGTCTCTGTAGAAGAAATTTCTACTTTTTTGTACCTCTTGGGCCAATCAAACCAAAGACATTTTGAAGTTGCATTGTCTGAGCTTTCTGGTGGCAACTTTTCAGGATTACTGTGGGGTCTCTCACCTCCTTGGCAGTCAGAATCCTGTGCTTTTACAAGTGCAGATTGGCACTAGATACAGGGACACTTATGTAGGTCAATTTTCATGATTAATGTATTCTACCCTCAGGACATTAATAGCTTCTTTCCCCTTATAGTCAAGTTTTTTTTTCTTTTTTTTTTCCACAGCGAATGATCTTTTAAAACCTATTTTCCTATAAAGTAAGATTTCTCCTCTGGGGAAAGCAATTCCTTTATCAACTAAGGCCTTCAAGTTCATGACAGAGAAAAGTATTGTGTGTGTGAGCTTGTGCAGTGTGGAATTT
>JAJIBD010010188.1:0-19671 GCA_021461705.1 Cryptotis parvus | reverse complement strand
TCTTTCTTTCTTTCTTTCTTTCTTTCTTTCTTTCTTCTTTCTTTCTTTCTTCTCTTTCTTTCTTTCTTTCTTCTTTCTTTCTTTCTTTCTTTCTTTCTTTCTTTCTGTCTTTCCGTCTTTCTGTCTGTCTTTCTGTTTCTTTCATCTTTCTGTGTTTATTTTGCTTTCTGTCTTTTTTTCTTTCTTTTCTCTCTTTTTCTCTCTTCCTCTCTCTTTTCTCTCCATTTTGTTTTCTCCACAGTCCGCAATGCTCAAAGAGTACTCATGGCCCTGTGCTCATAAATCTCTTCTGCTCGTGCTTTCTTTCTTGGGAGAAGCAAACAGATCTTACAGATCCCTGTGCTTGGGGCTTACTCCATGCTCTTTGTTAAGGGATTATTCCTGGCAGTGCCCAGGGTCTGTATTTTGTGCCAGGGATTTAAATGGAGTCAGTCATGAATGTGCCTTGATCCCTGTCCTGTCTGGCCTATTTCTTTATTAAAAAATCAAATCTAGCTATTTGAGAGCAAAAACACCCAACAAACTGAAAAGGGAAATAAAATCAATAGTAATAGTACAATGAAAAAAGCAGGGTAAGGAGATAAAAATAGTCCAAGAGGTATTTTAAAGATGATGGATAGGGAGGGATTCTCAAAAGCTTTGGATAAACTTCTGAAATGGGTAACATGTGAATTATAACACTGGAGAAATAATATTACAGACAGAAGGAACAGTGCATCAAAAGGTGCATGTTGATCATCAGGTCACAGCATCCTTCAGAGAGATAGATGGTGGTGGAAGAAATTTTGATTTCCTTGATGATTTCATAATTTGTACTAAGTTTCACAGAATTTATTTGGAAAGAAGATTAGATTTCTGCTTTTATCAGGCTTATGTATTTAAAATGTGTATGTATTCATTGTCTAGAAATCATCCCTGTGGTAGAATAAGCACACAAACACAGATGATAAGATATCTTTTTCACAGTCAAGGAGAGAGATAAGAGAAGACCTGAGAAATTAAACAAAATTTTGTAACTGGAATTGAAAGTCAAGGATGTTTCCAAAATCCAGGGCTTTAGATTGAGTGCTTGGTGCTTTTGCAGTGGTGAGAATAGACATGAGGTTCACAGTTGGACTTGAGAAGGGAAGCAATTGGAAAGGTTGAACAACTAGGACGAATATCAAAGTCTAGACTTAAGTGCAAAGTAAAGATTTTTTTTAGGGGACAGCAGAACTTGTCAATGGTTGGAATCTATCACAAGTGTGTGTGGCACAGAGGGTAGGGAAAATAGGAAAGGGGCCAATATGACAATCACTTGTATCACTTGTGTTCCTGTTGTTCATTGATTTGCTTGAGTGGGCTCCATTAACATCTCCATTCGTTGGGAATGAGGTCCATTATTATTACTGTTTTGGGCATATAAAATACACCACAGGTATCTTGCCAGATTCTGCCATGGTTCTAGGTTCATTCCATTCATTCCATTCATTGTTCATCCTTTTCTATATCATGCTATCAATCCAGGGCCCAAAGGGTGTAGAGAAGCCTGTCACATATCTGCCACCTGCTGATGCAGGTGGGCACCACAGTCATACCTGTAATACCTTGAGATTTGTGCATAAAAATTTATGTATTGTGTAGTATGACAATAATAGTTGGAAATGGTCACAATGGACTAGAACTGAGTGTTAAAAGTAGTTAAAGGGATACACATAACACTTCAGTGTCTGTATTGCAAACCACACTGCACAAAATATGTGTGTGTATTTGAGGGGGTTGGGGGCAGAGGTGGGGGTGATGGGAGGACAACTGGAGACATCAGTGCTGGGAAATGTTCACTATTGATGGGTGTTGGAAACTTGTATGACTGAAACCCAATCATTAATAGCCTTGTAATGTTCTATCACACAGTGATTCAATAAAAATGATTTCTTTTTTTTTTAAGTATTTTTATTATACCACCGTGAGATATACAAATAAAAAGATATACAATTAAAAAGTTCATGTTTGGGTTTGGTCATACAGTGTTTCAGCACCCGTCCCTCCACCAGTGCCCATCTCCCACCACCAACATCCCGGTTCCCTCCCCCTTCCCCAGCCCTGCTCCATGGCAGGTTCTTTATTTCTTTCCCTTTCTCTCTCTTTCTCTTTTCCTTCCCTTCCAGACTATGGATTACAGAACATACATTAAAAGGTTGTCATGTGTATCCTTTTTGCCTCTATTTAATGCTCAGTTCTAGGTTGGCATTAGTACCCTCGACTATTATTAGCACCCTGTTCCATTTTCTGTCTTACCTAAACTCTGACTCCCACACGTTTGTGATAATCTCCACCTTTGACAAGACCTCCTGATATATGTTTCACTTGACCTTGGATATTGGTATCATAATATGTACATATATATTAAAAATGATTTCTTAAAAGATGGTTTATATTTGTAAATGGCAAGCTACCAGTGTCGTATTGATATGCCAAAACCCAGTAACAATTAGAGACCTCATTCCCAAGACCTGAAAGGAATGGTTTGAGACTCTTCATGTTCCTGGAGCGAGCAGATGCCCTTGGCTACACTAGCATACAACAGCACATATGGAGATGTTTCTGGTGCCCGCTCCAGCAAATCGATGAACAATGGGAAGACAAGTGATACAAGTGAAGTGGCGATATCACAGGGAGTGAGTATACCAGAGTCCATACAGGAATTGGACCTGAAGACACACTGACACCTGGAGTTTGGGAAGGGAAGGCAAATATAAAACATAGAATTTCAAGTAGTTTTAGTAGAAAGGCTAGCACCAGTGCCTATGCAGAGAACAGAGATTCTCTGAAAGACAATTTTGTTGAAGAAAGAACAGTAACTTTTTTTGAAGAAAGAACTAGTATTCCTGTTAAAAAGAAAGTTTCAAAATATGTCAAGAACCAAAGGAAAGTTTTCAGCTTTCACAAAATGATGCTCGGCATTATTTCTGACGGCCTTAACAAGCTTCACTGACTGGCCACCAATTATAGTGGCAAGTTAATAATATGCTCAGTTCTCTTTTTTTCTAAATTGAGGTTCCATTGTTTATAAATCTATATAAGTTTTGGAACAAAGCTTCACATCTCAATATGCTTTGTTTTGTTTTTCTTTAATTTTAAGTCTCTTTATAAAGGGGCTAATTCCATTTTATTTTCATAGAACTTTTACCCTGGAGACAGGAACATTTCATTATAGCTATTTTATAGATGAGTAAATGAAGAATCAATAGATGATGTAGTTTCTTCATAGTTACACAGCAAATTAATGACATCAGTTCTACAACCATTATCTCTTAATACATATTTCTGTTTATTTTGCATACAACTTTTTCAAGCACTTTAAATTCATGCTCATGACTTTTTCTTACAAAAAACATTCTACAAAGTTGATACAAATAAGTCAAAATTCATTGTTTATTCATTCCATTTAATCTCCCACAGATTTATTAATTTATTCATCCAGGTAGTAGATAATTTTTCAGCACTTACTAAGGATGCCAGAGCCCATACAACATGAGGAAAAAGAGGGATAAGACTTGCTCTTCTGGTAGTCATAAAGGGCAAGAGAGATCAGGGGGGAAGCCATTTGCACTATGTACCTGTCTCCGGCATAGCATATGGTCCCCTAAGCCCTGCCAGCAGTAATCCCTGAGCACAGAGCCTGGAGTAAGTTGTGAACACAGTCACAACTGGGTGTGGTCCCCCAAACAAGCGAAAAGTTAGCCATATCTTAGTGTCATCGTCACACTTATATTTTATATAGTTAAGGCAAACTATAATATATCTTTGTGATTTTTGTTGCATTGATTAGTGTGTATGTTTAGAAATACTTCCAGATTTCATCATGGGCTGTAACTTCTCCAGGGTAGCCAGTTAAGTTTATGCAAATATCTGTGCATATTTTACTTTCTTATTTTAAACTTTAGGTTATAGATTAGTATGATGTTAGTAGAGAAGGCAGATTTCATTAATCCAAAGCTTATTTTGTAGCTTTGAAACAAAAGCCTACAGAGGAGACAAGTGATTTGACCAAGGCACAAAGCTAATCCATGCTATTAACATTGAATACTATGGTATTTGTGGGAGTAATTTCTCAGATCACTGAGTTCTGGCTAAAGATATTTCCTGGTTGAGAAAAATTTCCAAGATGTTTGTCTTGGAAATTCCATGATTTTCTGAGCCAAGAATTAATTTTATCAAGCCAGATGGCATCATTGGCAACAGTGCAGTGTCATAATCTACCATTTAAAATCAGAGAGAGAGTTTGCATGTTTTTATAGAATTCAGATCATCAGCGTTTACTATTTATGACTGTAGCTACACATTTTCATTCTTGAGTGTATGAGAATCTCCAGATAGCACCCAGATAATTTTCCTTTTATTTTGTTTGATCATGAAGTCCCTTATTAATAACACTGTACTAATCTTATAAATCCCTTCTAGAAACTTATTATTAATATGAAAATACCAACAATATGTTTTAGGGCTTATTACAGTAATCTTAGTATCTTAATTAAAACAACAAGGGTTTATTTTTTACTATTCAAAGTTGCCTACATGCTTGGGCCTCTCTCTATGGCAACTTTTCATAATGGTTCAACATTGAACGTTCAAATCTCACTGCCACAATCACTTGCTTTTGAGTCCCAGTGCAATAGGTAGACACAAGGGCTCCCCTAAGGTGCTTGGGAGGTTATGTGATCCCAGGGGTCCTATGAATGCACCAGTATGGGCTTCAACGTTTTGAGATATCTTCCTACCCCCACAATCATTGTCACTAAGAAAGTTAACATATCAGCAACTATTTCCTAAAGGAGCAACATTACAAATGTCATCATTCCACTCTTTCCCTAACTAATTTCCATCCACCATTTTGTTCATAAGACTAAACCAGTTAGTGAAGGGAAGAATAATGTCTTCTACTACAGTTATTTTTGATTGACTAAATGAAGAGATCTTTTCAAAAGAAGGATAAAGTAGGACTGGGGAGATCACACAGGGATCAGTGGCACACTCTTTGCCTACATGGGTCCCTGGTTCAATTTCTGACAGGGCATAGTTCCCTTGGCCTGTCAGGAGCAGTCCTGGTGTTCTTTGACGCCTTCAGGACCTCATCTACAAATCCTAGCATCTAACGCTCTGGTTTCAGTTGGCTGAGAACTACAAGGCTTCCACTCCTCTGAGAACTGCTTTTGAGTCCCCCTAAAAAAATTAGATTATGGTAGCTTATTTTTTTTTTTAGTCCTCATAAAAAAGTTGGATACTAGAAATATACAAGAAAATCAAAACTGTAGTCAACTTACTATCAGTTTAGCACTTATTCTCTCAATCTCTGCAAGAACTTTTCTGATGTAATTTGACATTTCAAAATGACTCTGAAAATGGAAATGGGTGTTGTCACCATTTTTAGGAAATCAGTTTCAATGGTTTGCCCAATATTACACAACAAATTTAACACTAGGGCAAGAGTTTTATACAGTGAAAAACACACATGTTAATTTGTTAACACCATTTTTATTACCCTAAACCTATTAAACAGAATAGTCATGCAGTAAACATGTTGAGGGTTGCATTTTGTGTCCTACAAAAAAGTTCACCAAAGTCAAAGGACCCACATACATAGCAAGGAATACACAAACCACTCAATCCTTAGACATTTTGTAGCAGTTATTGTTACTTTCCTTTGGTAATAACACCTGCATTGTCTCAACAAATATTTTCATTGTTATTTTGAACAACGACTTACACCATTTTCAGGGTTGGAACCACGTCTACTTTTATCATGTGTTCCCATTGAAGCTGAATGAAGTACGTGGTACCAAGACAGTGCTTCATAAATTTATTTTTAAGGGGTTGTCATTGCATTTTTCAAAAGAAATACAGTACTGAAAAGAGCACTGTAAGAATATTAAAAAGACAGATGTGGCATATCTGATGATTCTTTCTTTTTTTTTTACATTCTGCACACCATTATCTAGAATTTTTTAAATGTTCTCTCTCAGCAGGATGCTTATTATTTAATCATGAAAAACAGAAAGGGAGAAATGGGAACTCAAGAAGAATTTGCTTGGAAATATTATTCTTCCTGAGTTCATGCAGTACTTAATTTTCAGTTTGGTGGATGTGAGAATACTCGGGTTGGGATAATATTGGAATTGCTTGTCAGGGTCTGTTAGACAAGCTGGATAAATCTCATTTCACATTGTCATTCTTCAACTAAGATTTAAGAGTCTTAAAATTCAGATAGATGCTGCTCAAACACCAAAAAATCTGAAGGCTTGGAATGTCTTCAGGGAAGGACAAACAGAAATGACAATTAGTTTCTTTGAAGGTCACAGTCTAAGAATAATGCAGTGTCTTTAGAATTTTGACAACCTGGCTGGCCTGTGAAGGCCCCAAAGTATTCCTAGGAAATACTGAATCATGCTTCTCAGAACATGCCTTGCTTTATAAAATGTAATAGGACACATTTTTTGGCTTAAAATAGGTGATTCCATCCTCGCTTTTTTGGTTGATAGATTATAAAGTCATTTAGAAAGCTGAATGTATGCTAGAAAGGAAGAGATTGTGGATAAAGTAATTGAGTTTGAGATGAATTAATACTAATTTTTAGTATTCTACATTTACATTTACGTATTTGACATTTGCTGCTCTTTCATAGTTATTGGTCCACCTCACTTTCTGGCTATCCGTGCCCCACACTTCCTCATCACAAATGTCATCATTCCCCTATTTCCCTAACTAATTTCCATCCATCAGTGAAATTTAGACCAATATTCAGTGGTCAATTTTTCATTCTTGATCCTAACATACCTCTGATTCTAAATATACCTTTGAAGAAAATGTTGGCATTGAAGAAAATGTTGATATGAGTGATACATATACTTATATTTTAGCATGAATTATTGGCTAAGCACCATGTGAAGTACCCATAGATTGAGTTTTCTTGTAAAGATCAAGGTAGATGTCAGATATAACACATACCAAGAACCTAATATACTGAAGTAGTTTTAAGATATTTGTTGAAAATGAATCGTGCAGAAAGGCTGTACCAGCCGGCATTCCCACCAATAATGAAATAGTGTCCCCTTTTCCCCCACATCCACTCCAGCACTTGTTGTCCTTGCTCTTTTGGATATGTGCCTGTCTCTGTGGTGTAAAGTGGTATCTCATTGTTGTTTTGATTTGCATCTCCCTGATGATTAGTGATGATGAGCATTTTTTTCATATATTTTTTGGCCATTTGAATTTCTTCCTTATTGAAGTTTCTGTTCATTTCTTGTCCCCATTTTTGGATGGGATTGGCTGTTTTCTTCTTGTAAAGTTCTACCAGTGCCTGATATATCCTGGATATTAACCCCTTATCAGATGGGTATTGGGTGAATATTGTTTCCCATTCTGTGGACTGCCTTTGTATCTTAGTCACTGTTTCTTTTGAGGGTGCAGAAGCTTCTTAGTTTTATGTAGTCCCATATGTTTATCTTTGTTTCTAGTTGCTTTGTTAGTGATGTTTCACCTTTGAAGATGCCTTTAGCTTCAATGTTGTGGAGGGTTTTTCCTATATTTTCTTCAATGTACTTTATAGATTCAAGTCTGATATTGAGATCTTTAATCCATTTTGATCTGATTTTTGTGCATGGTGTTAGACACAGGTCCAAATTCATTTTTTTTACATGTTGCTGCCCAGTTTTTCCAACACCACTTGTTGAAGAGGCTTTCCTTACTCCATTTTGGACTCTTTGCAACTTTATCAAAGAATAAACGATCATGTGTTTGAGGTTGGGTGTCATTATACTCAATTCTATTCCATAGGTCCACAGGTCTGTTTTTATTCCAATACCACACTGTTTTAATTACAATTGTGAATGGAATCGTTTACATTCCTCCAAAGACTAGAAATTGAACTCCCATTTGACCCAGCCACACCACTCCTGGGAATATATTCTGAGAAGCCAAAAATACGCAGAGGAAACACCATCCCTATTTTTATGTTCATAGCAGCATTATTCACAATAGCCAGAATCTGGAAACAATCAGAGTGCCCTAGAATCGATGACTGGATAAAGAAGCTTTGGTACATCTACACAATGGAATACTATGCAGCTGTTATGAAAAATGAAGTTATAAAATTTGCCTATAAATGGATGGACATGGAAAAGATTATGTTGAGCGAAATTAGCCAGAAGGAGAGAGACAGATACAGAATGGCTGCATTTATTTGCATAACATAAATATATATGTACATATTATGATACCAATATCCAAGGTCAAGTGAAACATATATCAGGGGGTCTTGTCAAAGGTGGAAATTATCACAAACGTGTGGGAGTCAGAGGCTAGTTAAGACAGAAAATGGAACAGTGTGCTAACATTTGTCGAGGGTACTAGTGCCAACCTAGAATTGAGCATTAAATAGAAGCAAAAAGATACACATGTCAACCCTTTAATGTATGTTTTGTAATCCATAGTCTGGAAGGGAATGAAAAGAGAGAGAGGGCACGCAAGAAGAGAGAGAGAGAGAGAGAGAGAGAGAGAGAGAGAGAGAGAGAGAGAGAGAGAGGGAAAGAAATAAAGAACCTGCCATGGATGTAGGCTGGGAGAGGGGGAGGGAATTGGGGACATTGGTGGTGGGAGATGGGCACTGGTGGAGGGATGTATGCTGGAACACTGTATGACCAAAACCCAAATATGAACTTTTCAATTGTATATCTTTGTAATTGTATATCTCACAGTGGTATAATAAAATACTTAAAAAATAAATAAAAATCCACAATTAACAACACGATAAAAAATAAATAAATAAATAAGTAATACTAACACAGAAAAATCTAATTATACTATCATAATGTAAGTCAATAAACATGAATCAAAAAAAACAAAAAAAATAAAATGAATCTCTCATACTGATGTGATATAAATTCTTCAGTTCCTTGATTATTCTTGTCCCTGAGGTTCATCCAAGTGGAGTAGGTTTAAGGAAGTTTGATGTCCGAGTATGTAAATAATTCCATCTATATAATTTCCATGCTTTCTGCTTCCTTTTCTTCCTTGCCTCTTTTCTATTTCCCTCTTTTATTTCTATTTTCCTCCCATTTATCTTCCATTATTTATACCTCATTTTAAATTCTTCTAAAATATATCTTGAGATTGGTATCAAGTGTCGGGGAGCACCGCAGGGGTCCCCGACAGTGTCGAGAAGCAAGTTCCCTTCTACCTCCAAAGCTGGCGGGGAATGGATGAAGACTCAGGAATCCGATGCAGTTTTAAAAGGGCTTTAGTATCACAGGTTCCAATATACAATTCAAGAGCAGGGAAAAACCTCCGGACTCTGGGTTCTCAGCTAGGCCCCAGCTAGGTGTAGGCCAAGATGGATGCCACCACGTGTTGAGGCCCAACAGAGAATGGAGAGGACGGAGAAGCACAAACACCAAGAGAAGCCAAAATGGCAAAAGGGGGAAAAAAAGAGAGATTCTTTCTTCTTACCACTTCTTTTATAGCTAGGAATCCCCCAAACTCCCCAGCCCAGCCCATTCTGGGCTGGGCTATCTAGAGATAAAAACAGGAAAATAGCTCTATAGTAATATAGCAACTTCAGGAGACAATATGTCTGGACCCAGAGGACCCAGAGCTAATTAAAAGCCTCCTAGCAGAGCTGGGAGAAGCTATAAGCTAAATGTAACTTCCCCTGGCAGGAAGGATCAAATGCCCTCAGGTAATTTCTCCCAGCCCCTCACCTAATATCTTGAGCCAAGATCTGCCTGGAATTGCCTTTGTAGGGTTGAGAAGGGGGGTTTCTGAGATGGCATGTCTCTGTACCAAAGACTAATACTAATGCCAGTTAAGTATTTCTCCAAGCCTTCACAAGAGTCTCATCTACTTCACGGTAGTTTTGTATTTTAGTTGCCTTTGAGTTATCAGGGAGCCATGCTTGCTTGCTTGGAGGCAAACAGCATTTCTCTCTGGTCTAATTACTTAGAGATCCAACGTGGCCAGGCAAATATGCTGGTAAGATCTAGCTAGTCCCACGATGCTTGTGGTAGCATGAGAGAATATTTATACCAGCCAGTACAGAATACATGGTCAGGTAAGACTGCCACATTCAGACTATCCCCCTATCTATGAAGTGACCGGCAGGAGGCAATCCAGGGCAGATGCAGACGCCTAGGCTTTTAGGTGTCCTGCAACAACTCCCCCTGATTAGTTTACTATAAAAAATTGAAAAAGTACAAAATATTTAGTAACATATAGAAAAATAAGATAAGAAAAAACAATTCCAATTACAAAATGATAATACATGTTACTTTAGGATCCTAGCTTGTGTTTGGACCCAAAGCAAAGTTCATGACAAAGTGTTTCTAGCTGTCTGATTATAACAGACTATAGTTTGCACTGTCCATAATTTGTGAGAGTCAATTTGCCATATTTTATGTAAAGTCAAGTGTCTGGAAAAAGTCTGTGGGGCTACTTCTGGAACAGCAATAGTGGTGATCATATAAGTATGAGTCTCTGGAGAGCAGCGATCAGGAACTCGTTGAATTGTCACGAACACTGGATCGTGTCTCAGGAACACTGGGACAAGAATCTCAAGCACTGGAACAGGTGACTGGATCTATGGTACAGGCATCTTTCAAGGCTTTTTCAGCAAGGGAACACTGGCACCGGTAACTGTACCTGTAGCTTAATTTTTAGGTGAGACAAAAACACTTTTCGAAATTAATCACAAATAGAGATTTTAAGACTTTGGCAGGAATTCAAGTCTGGGATGGAGAGAAGAACATAAAGAAGCTCCAACGCAGGTGGAGCAGGGAAGTATGAGAATTGATGAATTCAAAATTGATGAGTCTAGTAGGTCAGGAGAGCTGATGAATTTAATAGAGGTTTGTAGTGGTCAGAAATTGAGAATAGTTGAGACATAAACATAGACACAACATTAATCACAAACATAATGGTGGCCACCACATGCACACACACGCACACACACATTTGATCGATCAATATATTACAGCTGTATATATGACCCATCTAGGGTGATAAATGTTAATGAATCAAGCGCTTCATGAATATAAAGCTGGCAAAGAATGGTGAGGATGTGTCTTCCTGTGAATAGAGCATTAGAAAAACCTTTTTTCACTGATTTAGCAAACATTTTGTAATGAGCACTGTGATCAGAGTCAAAAGTCACGAGCATCATAGAAGGAATCTGCAGCATCCAAGTTCTTTTCTGCAAATACCTATGAGCAAAAACATTAAAAAGGAAACTAACATTAATCCTTGAAAAAATTTTGACATTAAACACTATGCTCTGATTCCATCCATTTTTCCACCTTTTTTTTTCGTAAGGAAGAAAGCATTTAGGCTGTAAGGCAAGATAATAGACATGAACCATGATCAACAGGCTGCAAAACAAGATCATTATTAAAATGAACCAATCCAGGGCGTTTAAATAACAACTTGCAATTTAAAATTTAAGACTTTATATTGAAAGAATTAGTTGTTTTTTGATTCTTGGAGAATTCTAGTCTTAACAAGTTGCAGAGGAACCCAGAGTTTCTGGCAGGGTTATCATCTGTAGAAATGAAAGCATAACCTCTTCCCCGAATGAGGAGGTGACCTGCAATCCATTTATCATTAATTTTCACCCAGATAGGTGAATTGTCTGTTTTCTGAGTTTGCATATCTTCTTGAAAGTGTTGTTCAGCTGCAGTATAGGGATCTCCTTGAGGTATATTTAAGAAATTTAAGGTGAATAATGTTAAAGATAAAGAATCCATTGGAGGCATACTTGTTTTTCGTTGCTTTAATAACTGAGTTTTAAGCTTTCTGTGAGCACGTTCAACAATTCCTTGTCCTTGTGGATTATATGGAATTCCTGTAATATGTTTGATCTGCCATTCCTCGCAAAAGGATTTGAAGGTTTTGCTGGTGTAAGCAGGACCATTATCTGTTTTTATGGTATGGGGAACACCCATGACGGAGAAGCACTGGAGTAACAATGATCAAACAGATTTAGCTCTTTCAGAAGTCATAGGAACAGCCCATATGAACGGAGAATATGTATCAATGACCACATGAAGGAAAGGTTTGTTGGGAAATAAGTTGGTATGAACTATATCCATCTGCCACAATTGGTTTTTCTGTAAACCTTGAGGATTTGCTCCTGCCACATGAGATGTACAATGTAAAGGAGCACAGACAGGACAGTTGCAGACAATTTGTCTAGCTTGTCTCCATGGGATTCCATAGTGTACATGAAGGCAGTGGGCATTTGTATGTAGAGTCTGGTGCTCTTCCTCAGCTGATTTAAATACTGGTGCTGCCAAGAAATCTGCTGTTTCATTTCCTCTATCCATCGGCCCGCGGAGTTGGCTGTGAGAACGAATGTGGGAGATGTATATAGGGAGTGTTCTTTTTCGGAGGAGATCTTGTAGTTTATGGAGCAGCTCCTGAATTATAGGATTATGGGCATTTAAAGAAGCAGTGACAATTCCAGGAAATAAACCAACTACATATGCAGAATCACTCACCACATTACATGGGTCAGATACATGGTATAGTAAGTGTATCAGGGTGGCAAGTTCCACTTGTTGGGCAGATTTGTAATTTGTATGCACAGTAGTGGTCAATGAAGGACCTGTAATTCCACCCCTTCCTGATGAGGAACCATCAAAATAATACATTGGAGCATCAGGAATGGGAGAGGAGCGGACAATGGTATAAATTACAAAAGGTGTCCTTTTCAGAAATTCCCAGGTTTTTCCAGCTGGGTAATGATAAGATATTTCTCCTGAAAAATCTGCTAAAGCTCTCTGAAGGATTTCACTGAGTGGTAAAACAGCTTCAATTTCTTTTTTTAGGGTCAGGTAGTACAATTACATGGGGATTATGTCCAAGTAATACTTGGGTTCTTGATCTCCCCTTTAATTGTAAGATTGGCTATCATCTCAAGGTAAGGTGTAGCAGTACGATTGTTGCAGGACTCCTTTAAGGGCATTTGGCTCAAAACATTAGCACACTAAAGGGCCTAGGTGAGGTGCAGGGAGGGATTATCTAAGGACATTTAACACCCCCTGCTTTCCATAACAATGGGAGGAAGGCCTGAGTTGCATGGGTATAAACTAGCCGGTTTTCACTCTCCGCGCTTCTTTGGGGGCTGTTGCTCGGCTGAGCGGTCGCCCTGCTTGGAAGTGTTCTTCTCCTTTCCCAAAGCCTATACACGTGGTGGTCGCCATCTTGGCCTACACGTGGCTGGGGTTCTAGCCTGGAATCCTAAGCATCGGGTTTTTCCTTTTGCTGATTTGTATGCCTGAACCTGTGATAAGTAAAGTCTTTTAAAACCTCATCGGAACCCTGAGTGCTCATCCATTCCGCCGGCTTCGGAGGTAGAAGGGAACTTCGCTTCCCGGCACTGTCGGGGACCCGCGGAGCGCCCCGACATTTGGCGTCCCTTGTGTGGGCACCACGAACATCGTCTGGTCTAATTATCATCGGACAGAGATCATCTGCCTCCGAACCGTGAGTAAAATGATGGATATCTCATGGTATAGATACATTGTATCTTTTATTGGCTCGAACCATACATAGCCCAGTCTATAAAGTTCCTTTCTGAGAACTACTCTATCTTTTCACAAATCATCTGGGTCCTTGCGATTTTTAAACTGTACCTTTGCGTAAGGACAATGTTTAATAGAGAGAGGGAAGAAAGTAATAAATTGAATGCAATCTTTTTTTTTTATTTTTTTTTATTTTTATTATACCACAGTGAAACATACAATTACAAAGGTGATCATAATTGGTTCTTGGTAATACAGTATACCAGCACCCATCCCTCCACCAGTGCCCCATTTCCACCACCAATGTACGCCACCCCTCCTGCCCACCCCCATGCTGCCTTAATAGCAGGTACCCCAGTTTCCTCTCTTTCTCTCTCTGTCTCTCTCTCTGTCTCTGCATCTCTCTGCCTCTTCTTTTACACATTGTGGCTAGCCCTGCAGATATTTAGAGTTTATCACTTAAGTCTCTTTGTGTATATTCAATGGTGAGTCTTAATCTGCCATTACCATTTCCCACATTTAGTAAAACACTGGTATCTATTTATGTCGTATTAATGAATGCAGTCATTCTATATCTGTCCTTTTCCTTCTGACTAATTTCACTCAGCATGATAGTCTCCATGTCCCTCCATTTGCAGGTAAATTTCATAATGTCATCTTTTCTGACAGCCGCATAGTATTCCATAGTGTAGATGAACCACAGTTTCTTTAGCCAGTCCTCTGTTCTCGGGCATTTAGGTTGTTTCCAGATTCTAGCTATAGTGAATAGCGCAGAGATGAATAAAGAAGTACAGATAGTGTTTCTGCTATGTGTTTTTCGGTCTCTCGGGTATATTCCCAGGAGTGCTATTGCTGGATCAAATGGGAGCTCAATATCTAGTTTTCGGAGGAATGCCCATATTGTTTATTGAATGCAATCTTAAGGGACGAGATTTACTCAGCGATTGAAGAAATAAGTGAGGATCATAAAGCTACAGGTAGACTGGTCTTAAAGCTTGAGGACAGAATTATTAAACAGAGTTTAAAATTTGAAAAGAAATTAGAAGAACAGGAAAGTAAAATTATTAACCAGATTTTAAAATTTGAGGAAAAAATTAGAAGAACAGGATTTAAAATTCAAGGAAAAAATTAGAAGAACAGGATTTAAAATTCAAAGAAAAATTAGAAGAACAGGAAAGTAAAATTATTAAACAGGATTTAAAATTTGAAGTAAAGTTTGAAGAGCAGAAGAAGGATATCGATAAAATCAGCATTATCTTAGAGGAAGAAATTGACAGACAGAGAGATAGAATAGATGGACAGAAAGAGGAGGTTTGGAAGTTACACATAAGATTGAAAGAACAAAAGGAAGAAACATATAGGAAACTTGAAAACTTAAACCAAGAAATGGATGTGTTACGCAGGGAGATTTCTGATTTTATAACTTATCAATCAGGACCTAGCGCATACCCAATACTGAGGCGTGAACCAACTAAAAGCCGTTCACAAACACGCCCCAAAACTGTAGACTTGAAAAAGGTGTATACATTCCCAGCAAAAAAATCTAAAAAGAATTCTAATGTGGCTGATAACCCAGAGGAGGCAAATTCCCAAGCTGAAAATCTCTCCAGAGTTAATACCCTCAATGGGGTAGATGTTCCTCTGCCAGATACTACAAGCTCTGATGAGGAAGAAGGGGAGAAACAGATTAGCTCGAGTCAAAGAGCAAAGCCCAGCAATCTTTCTCATGACCAATCTAAAGATAAAGTAAAACCAATTCATGAAGACTTAAAAATTGAGGCAATAACCCCGTTTAGGAAGGCTTGCGACAGGTTTGGAATATCAAGTCCTTATACTTTAAAATATTTAGCTGATTGGAGCGAAAGTAGTCAGTGGGTATTGGGAGACTTTGAAACGGTAGCAGATACTTGTCTAAACAAATCACAGTACATGCAATGGCATATGTGGTATGCAGATGGGGTTAACCAGAATATTGACACTTTAAGAGAAAAGGAATCAGGCCATACTATAACTTTTGCCATGCTAAAAGGTGAAGGTGAATGGAAAAATAAAGCAAAACAAGCGACATTACCTGAACCTATTTTAAAATTCGTTCGGGAGACAGCATTAAAGGCGTGGGAAAGAGTAGGGTTCCGACCCAGAATTTCTAGGTAGCTATACAAAAAATTTACCAGGGTCGTGATGAACCATACTTTGATTTTGTTGGGAGATTATGTGAAACAATCCAAAGACAGGTTCAAGACCCAACCACTCAAGAAATCCTAAAACGAAACTTAGCATATGAGAATGCTAATCAAAAATGTCGAGCATTACTATATGGTATTAGGGAAAAGGATGACCTCATGGGGTATCTAAAGGCCTGTAGAAATGTCGGTTTAACCTCCCATAAAACACAGGATGATATAGAGGCTTATCCCATACAGCAGGAGGGATCAGGAGAGGGATGAAATGTCAGACAGCTCTAGGGGAGAAACAAGTCAGACAGCTCTAGGGGGGGAGAAACAATAAACTTCAAAGGATAAACAATAATCAGAGAAACTATTCTAATAATCGCAGCTCCACCCCTTGAAGGGCCCCCACCTGGACCATGCCCAAGGTGCAGAAAAGGAAAACATTGGGCCAGAGACTGTCGGTCTTGGAGGCGAAGTCAGCCTCAGGCTTCATCTGGACAGATAACCTGCTTTAGCTGCGGAAAGAAGGGACACACCCGTAGAGATTGCCCATCTTCTAAAACTATCAATACAGGGCAACATTCTAATAATCCCTTTATAGGAAATGTTACATGGACCCCCTCCCAGGTTCCACAAGCTCCGAAGGCTCAAATAACATCTATTCCTCCCCCTAATGCGGGAAACTGGGTGGGGGGGCCAGCCCCAGGCCCAGCTGAATCCAGGGGCACTCTCCTTCATTCCACCTGCCCAGTATCCTCCGAATCAGAATCCACAGAATTACAGTCAATAAATGCTCTCTGGCCTACCCCATCAGGCAGTGGCAGTCTCGACATTCTCTGCCCTAAGACTGTCGCAATATACCCAAGTCAAGACCCCTACATGCTAAAAACAGGGATAAAAGGACCTGCTCCCCAGGTAGTATGGGTTTAATTCAGGGGAGCGATTGGCTGAAATTTAAGGGAATTAAGGTGCATTTCGGACTTCTGGATCCTGAATCTCATGGAGAGATAATACTGTCAATATCTGTGCCAACTAAATGGACTTTTAAAAGGGGGAACCGCTTGCTAAACTATTATTATTTTTTGAGGATCCGTGTAGTCAGTCCGAACACCCTACAGCTGGTGGCTTAAACAGTACCAACCATTCTGCCAACTTCATTGTTGGTTATGCAGCCACACAGAACCAAGCCCACCAGCCACCTGCTAACTATCTAGTTGGGTACACTGCCAGAATTTCTCAGGCCAAGCGGCCGGTTATACCCATCGAAATTTATAAAAAAGGAAATTCAAAGGCATGTTGGATACAGGGGGCAGACATATCCATAATCTCCACCAAGTATTGGCCCTCTAACTGGGCCCTAAAGAAAGTGTCCCATAGCCTGAGCGTGGTAGGCAATATCTCCTCCTCTCTTCTCCGACAGAGTGCCAGGTGGCTGCCGTGTATTGGCCCTGAAGGGAATGTAGCCCATAGTCCAGCCTTATATAGCCCCTATGCCTTTAACTTTATGGGGTCGAGACATGCTGGAGCAGTGGGGGCAGTAATCCACATACCTCGTCCAATTCCCGTCGAGCACCAATTCCAGCTCTCCATAATAAGCCTAACACCGGGAGTAACCCTTTTTAATTGGGGGCCGCTGTGGTTAAGCGCCCACTACCTATCCGTATTCAGTGGAAGTCTGACAAACCTATATGGACACCACAGTGGCCCCTCAATACCAAAAAGTTAGAGGCGCTAACAAATCTAGTGGAAGAACAGCTGAAATTAGGACATATTGAGGAAACGTTTTCAGAATGGAATTCTCCTGTTTTTGTAATACAGAAAAAATCAGGCAAATGGCGTTTGCTGATTGACTTAAGGAATGTAAATTCTACTATGGTCCCCATGGGAGCCCTACAACCTGGGCTCCCTCTCCAGCAGCTATTCCTAAGGATTGGCCGCTAATTATCATAGATTTAAAAGACTGCTTTTACAGCATACCTATCCACCCAGATGATCGGAAAAGGTTTGCATTTTCAGTCCCTTCCATTAATCATAAAGGTCCTTTACGTAGGTTTCAGTGGACAGTATTGCCCCAAGGAATGACTAATTCACCTACGATGTGTCAACACTTTGTTGATGAGGTTTTGCGACCCATTCGGTGCTAAATTTCCTGGTGCATACATCATCCACTACATGGATGATATCCTGCTAGCTTGTGATAATTCCAGAGATCTCCAGAATTTATATAATGATGTAATGACAGTTTTACCAGAGGCTGGCTTACAAGTAGCTACGGAAAAAATCCAGATGCAGCCTCCATATGAATATTTGGGCTATGCTCTTGACTGCACTACAGTAAGTCCTCAAAAGATCTCCATTAGTCAGAAAAGGCTCAAACCTTGAATGATTTTCAAAAAACTGCTGGGGATATCAACTGGGTGCGCCCCCCCTTGGTATTCCTAACTGTGAGCTCAGTAACCTGTTCCACACCCTTGAAGGTGATCCTGCTTTAAATAGCCCAAGGCAGCTAACTCCTAAAGCTCAGAAGGAATTAGATTTTTTCATGAATCGGCTTCAAAAAATCTTACCTCTCCAGATTTAATCCCGGAGAAAAGGTATGGTTCTTGGTCTTCAACACTCCCGAGTCTCCAACTGCTGCTATAGCCCAATTATCTGGACCGTTAGAATGGGTTTACTTACATAACAAGCAGAATCGTACTGCTACACCTTACCTTGAGATGATAGCTAACCTTATAATTAAGGGAAGATCAAGAACCCAAGTATTACTTGGACATGATCCCCATGTAATTGTACTACCTGACCCTAAAAAAGAAATTGAAGCTGTTTTACCACTCAGTGAAATCCTTCAGAGAGCTTTTAGCAGATTTTTTCAGGAGAAATATCTTATCATTATCCAGCTGGAAAAACCTGGGAATTTCTGAAAAGGACACCTTTTATAATTTCCACCATTGTCCGCTCCTCTCCCATTCCTGATGCTCCAGTGTATTATATTGATGGCTCCTCATCAGGAAGGGGTGGAATTACAGGTCCTTCGTTGACCACTACTGTGCATACAAATTATAAATCTGCCCAACAAGTGGAACTTCGCCACCCTGATACATTTACTATCCCATGTATCTGGCCCATGTAATGTGGTGAGTGATTCTGCATATGTAGTTGGTTTATTTCCTGGAATTGTCACTGCTTCTTTAAATGCCCATAATCCTATAATTCAGGAGCTGCTCCATAAACTACAAGATCTCCTCCGAAATAGAACATTCCCTATATACATCTCCCACATCCGTTCTCAGCCGACTCCCGGCCAATGGTTCGAGGAAATGAAGCAGCAGATCTCTTGGCAGCACCAGTATTTAAATCAGCTGAGGAAGAGCACCAGACTCTACATACAAATGCCCGCCGCCTTCATGTACACCATGGCATCCCATGGAGACAAGCTAGACAAATTGTCCGCAACTGTCCTGTCTGTGCTCCTTTATATTGTACATCTCATGTGGCAGGAGCAAATCCTCGAGGTTTACAGACAAACCAATTGTGGCAGATGGATATAACTCATACTAACTTATTTCCCAACAAACCTTTCCTTCATGTGGTCATCGATACATATTCCCGGTTCATATGGGCTGTTCCTATGACGTCTGAAAGAGCTAAATCTGTTTGTTCATTTTTACTCCAGTGCTTCTCCGTCATGGGTATTCCCCATACCATAAAAACAGATAATGGTCCTGCTTACACCAGCAAAACCTTCAAATCCTTTTGCGAGGAATGGCAGATCAAACATATTACAGGAATTCCATATAATCCACAAGGACAAGGAATAGTTGAGCGTGCCCACAGAACACTTAAAACTCAGCTATTAAAGCAACGAAAAACAAGCATGCCTCCAATGGATTCTTTATCTTTAACATTATTCACCTTAAACTTCTTAAATATACCTCAAGGAGATCCTATAC
>JAJIBD010010187.1:60000-93108 GCA_021461705.1 Cryptotis parvus | reverse complement strand
GAGTAGGTAATTTTTTACTCTCTTTTCTTACCCAAAAATTACATTAAATTAAAAAATCGCATTAAATTATATGTAATATAATTATAGAAATTCCAGTTTTTATTAGCTTTAAAGCATCCTATTGAATTTGGTAAATTTGTTGGAACATAACAGAAATTACCTAATTTTAAAATAATATTTTTAAATAACCTTAGTTTTGTTTTGGGGCTACATACTACAGTGCTCAGGGATAACTCCTGGAAAGATTTGGGGGACCAGAGGTGGTGCCAGGGATTGAACCTAGATCAATTGTGTATAATGCAAGAGCCTTACCTACTATAATATCACTGACTCACAAAATACTTAATTTTTAATAATGCTTCACATAAAACTGAGTACTTCTTTAAAATATAGAGTACACCCACTGTTGGATTATCCTACTTTTTTTCTATCCATTTTCATTTTTTCCCTATTTAACACAACTGTTTCTGATAGCTATTATTTTGATTTAGTAGTTTCTTCACTGTATAATACCCTTTTTATGAACCTCAAAGCCTATATATATAAGGTCTATCCATTTTTTTTCTTTTTAAAATATTGTGCCATTTTTAATATTAATTTTGCTAGTCATGTGTAGGTGAAGCATGAACAAAATTTCATCTCCTATTTAGTATAAGAAACTGAAGGTGATTAACTGTTTAGCTCTGGATCTAGATAATAGCTGTCATATTAAAATGCTTAGAATAGACATTACGGTCATCTCAAAAAATTAATTTTGTACAGCAATTCAATAGTCTAGATAATTGTGCTCACTTCAGCAGCACATATACTAAAATGGAACGACACAGAGAAGATTAGTATGGCCCCTACGCAAGGGATGACATGTAAATTCGTGAAGCGTTCCATATTTTTTTTGATGATAACATTTTAAAAAAATCATCTAGATAATTGATTTGAGGTTCAGTAACTCTGTCTAGAAGTAAACTTACTGGATCAAGGATATGCTCATTTAAAATGGACATATATTATAAATCTTCTCTAGTAAGTGATGCCAACTTATAATCCATTAGCAAATAAAAGTCTAATGTTTCTCATACTTCATAATAAATGTTATGACTTTGGGCCAATTTTCTTTTCATTGATTTCTAATAAAATGAGCGTATGGTTAGATGCTAGCCTTTTGTTATTCATCCATTTATATGTGGTTAAAAGTTAGCTCAACTTGAATAATACTTATAGAGAGCAATATATGTTAGGCTTTATATATTATCCATCATCATATGAAATAAAAGCTTTATAAAACTTAAAACATTTTTACCTCGTCTAAACAGTTGACACGAACATTCTTGCTGGCTAATAGTGTTCCAACTTCTTGGATAGTTCCTTAAAAAGAAAAAAAAAAATGCAATTAAAACAGAGAAACAATCTAATATAAAGAAAACAAACTTTAAAGGGTTATTTATAAAGATAAGTTTTTCAGTTTAGGATTTTAAGAAATAGGGGCCATAGCAGTAGTTTAGAGGGTCAGGCGTCTGTCTTGCATGCAGCCGACCTGGGTTCGATCCCGGCATCCCATATGGTCCCCTGAGCACCGCCAGGAGTAATTCCTGAGTGCAGAGCCAGGAGTAACCCCCTGAGCATTGCTGGGTGTGACCCCCAAAAAAAAAAGATTTTAAGAAAAAAAGCAACCAGTTACATACTATTTAGTCCACAATGCATTTATCTACAAGTATACATTTATAGGAGCTAAAAATAGCACCATACTGTTTTTACTTCCATTGACCTTAGAGTATATTAAATTGGCCACAGTTTCTTTTGGCAGTCATTCAAATACCACAAAACTGAGATTCTTAATACTGAAACAAATCTTAAAGTACATCCTCATCGAACCTATCATCTAAAACTTAAATTTCAGTTAATATAATAATTAACATCCAAAATACATTCATTATATACTTTATCACTAATAGGATAGGCCTTGTGAATTGATGGAATGCTTATATGAGAGAATTTCTTAGGTAAACATAACTTTCAAATTTGTTACTATGGTGACTTTTATACAAAAAGTCTAACTCTCACACTGAGAGTCTTTCTTGAAAACCTGAAGGTCAATCTTCTGCAAATTTGCAAATAAGTTGTAAGTGGTCCAGAACTATCAGGTTTTTCTAGTCTTGTGTAAGGCATACTGACAGAATCAAGTAATTGCAGGAAAGAATGCTGCTATTATCATCTTTAATAAGTGGCAGGCACATATTCTGCCAAAAAGGAAAAAACATTCTGGTTTGACTAGGAAGAGAACAATGGAATTGAATGTTCTCAGGGAGAAGGGATAAGATAAGCCTCTTCTCTCAAGAACATAAAAGAATAGAAGCACATCCCAACTAGGACTTATTTCTTCTTCATTTTAGTAATGCTTTAAGTACATGTTAAATTCTGCATGTCTTGTCAATAAAAAAAAATTCCATTTTTTTTGTAAAAAAATTTCCAACTTTAAAAAAGGTGGGACTGCAGAATAAGGACTAACATGCTACTTCTCTTTCCCCCAACGCCACCTTAGGTAAGCCACGCAAATCCACTCACTCACAGAGGGGATAGAGAAGTAGATCCTAGATTAAATAGAAATAACTCTAACCAGTGAAAGCAGTGCAAGATTTACAGGCCCCCAGCCTATAAATATAGGCTATAAAGGAAAAATATTTTTTAAATAGCGTATTTTTTCTGACTTTGGTCTTCACCGTGGGCAGTCAAGATTACGGTCTAAAAGGCTGAAGAATGAGAGGAGAAAACCTTTCAGGACAGAAGATGGCACAGTGGGTAGGGGTACTTGCCTTTTACATGTCTAACCTGAATTTGGTCTCTGGCACCCCATTTGGTCCCCTGAACCTGCCAGGAGTGTTTCTTAAGCACAGCATCAGGAGTATTCCCTGAGCACTGCTGGGTATGCCACTCCGCCCACCACCCCAAAAAAAAAAAAAAAAAGAAAATGTAGTCATACCTATGGTTTCTCCTCAGAGACTTTAAAACATAGAGATGAATTAGAAAAAAAAACCTCCAAACCCCAATTTCAACTCAAGAAGATGCCTCAGAAGAATTTCATTATCCACTGAGGAATAACTGAAATGATTTTCCATCTGACCAGGAGATGTTTAGCAGTCAAGTGAAAATACTATAGAGATTGTGAACAAATCCGCCTGCTACAAGTTAGAAGTAGGGGAATTGTAATTGTACATACTGGGGTACTGTCTAAAAACTCTACCAATGGTCAACAATGTAAACTTGTTTGATTGAACAAGTTTACAATTACAAATTTACAATTTGTTTGAGTAATTAAACAAAAAAGATGAGGTGTGCCTGCATCGACCACAGCACCTAGTGAATCTGTTGAACTGTAAAATCAGAATGAGTTTCTTTTCCTAAAGCAGCTAGGCTTCTTCAGAATGGAAATCTGGGTATTTGTAAAGCATGTGCTGGTTTTTAATTTAGTATTCTTAATTTCACAACAGTAAGAGGAAATGATGGAAGATGTACAATGGTACATAAATATAAAATGTGTGGCTCATGCAAGCAATTTTCATTTTCTATCACCATATTTACTGTTCATCATAGACACTCAAACAAGATTTAGCAATTAAGCTTAAAAGCTGGATTACTCATATATCTCCGGAAACATGAGTCTAATCTGATCTAACAACCACTTGAGATGAACAATGTGTGAAATGAGACTTGTCTTCACTGGAGATACAACTGGCAGACTTAGAACTGATGAAAATAATAGTGAATGGTTTCCCTTGTGATTTGCTAGAGCGGGCACCAAGCTCTAGCAAATAGATGATTAACGGGAAGATAGTGATAGTGATAGTGATAGTTCCCTTGTGATAATTCTTCCAAGTTTGCAAATCAAAGAAAACTCAACTCAACTTGTCTTAGTTGGGTCATGATCAATTTATTCAAATGGATCAGCATTTTGATAGAGAAGGCATGATGTGAAGAGTGATGTTCTGTTGTTGCCCTTTCTTCTACCTGTATGGTTTGGAGGAAGCTGAGCTTTATAAGGGCATTGACAGTGATGCTAAGGGCTTGCTCTGGCTCTATATTCAAAAGATCAATTGCGTAGTGGGCGTAGTGCTGGCGCTGGGGCGATAGTACAGTGGTTAGGGCGTTTGCCTGGCACGTGGCTGACCCAGGTTGGATCCTCGGCATCCCATATGGTTCCCGAGCACTGCCAGGAGTAATTCCTGAGTGCAGAGCCAGGAGTAACCCCTGAGCATTTCGGGTGTGATCCAAAAAGAAAAAAAAAAATCTGGTGGTGCTCAGGGAGATCATTTATGAAAGCAGGGATAGAACTGGGATTGACCATGTGAAAGGCCAGCACCTAAACCACTGTACTATGGCTGGAGCCTGATAAACTCTATAAAATTGTGTAAGTGCTGTAAAACATCATCTTTGAAACACATATCTACTGTATAAGTTTCCCAGGAATACTAAACAAGTGTTATAATGTAAGGGAACATAGTGAGCCTTTAGCTCATAGTAGATGCTTGTGTTTATTTTCAAGGTAGCATAATATAATTCATAATGATATCTCTAATATCTATGTTTGAGATGATGTGTATCTACTGAAGAACAGCAAACATAGTCAAAACAAACCAAAAAGAAATAACAAACTTGTGACATTTCCGACTCCAGCAATCCATCACCTAACCATGAAAGGACTACCTTTAATATTCTCATATTCAAGATGAAATTTTTTTGTTTGCTGTTTGGACCACTACTGATGGTGCATAGGGCTTACTCCTGGCTCTGCACTCAGCAATCAGTCCTGGCAGGGCTCAGAGGACCACATATGATGTTGAAGATTCAACCCAAGCGAGCTGTGTATATGACATATGCCCTACTGACTGGCCCTAAGATAAATATTTTTTGAAAAAAAATATTTCTGGCCCTAAGATGAATCACTTATATCACTTGTCTTCCTGTTCATCATCGATTTGCTCAAGTGGGCACCAGTAACATCTTCATATGTCCTGTCTCATGCTAGTAGAGCCCAAGGGCACCTGCTTGCTCCAGGAACATAAAGAGCCTCAAACCATTCCCTCAGGTCATGGGAATGAGGTCTATAACAGTTACTGGTATTTGGCATATCAAATACGACACAAATAAATTAAAAGAAAAAGAAACCTATACAAAAGCATCAGAACTAACAGTTGTTCTAATGAACTGAAGATGTGGTATGGGGGAGAAGGTGGATATAAAGGTCCTTGGAATATGGTCGAAGTCCCTGGCACTCTGGTGGTGTGTGTGGAAAGGAAAATTTATGCATGAAATTATCATCAACAGTATTATTCTTGGTACCGCAATACAAATACAAATGGTAGAGGAAGATTTTTTTTAAAAGAAAACAAAATCTCTCAAGCATGTATATTACCTTGCCGTCCCATGAGCAACATTGAAGTCAAGATTTCAGATACTAAAAAGATAATAGAACATTTTCTGATTTGTTCCTTAAAGGAGGTTTATTTTGAAGTAGTGCTTTCTTGGTGCTTAGTGAAAAAAAAACTGCAGAGCTTAGGAAAGGGGTCAGTTTAGAGGACACAAAAATCAGTTAAATGTAGTTCAGTAATTCCAATTTTCTCTTCTTAACCATTATGAAATAGATGTGATTATTATAGCTAAAACAGGTCTAGAAGGAAGTTTCTCAGCTCCATCTGGAACTCCTCAGAGCCCTCATAAATGTACAGTCTGTAGAATACTGAAATGCAAACTCACTCAGAAGAAAGTGTCTAAACAGTTTCAAAAGCAATGTATTAAATTCTCTGGACTGTAAATCCCATGTAGTCTGCTTAACCTCTAGCAGTGACTGACAGACAAAAGGGAGACATTCAAGCATCTGAGTTTATTTTAGATAGACAGGCTAAGAAGACAGGTCAGACTAAAAGCTTATGGTTGTTTAGAAGTGACACATCTGGTACTTAGGAAACAGAGAAATGTATCATGGGGAAAAGATGAAGTTCACCCAACTACTTAAAAACGCTTTATATGAGTATAAATACAAAACTTTGTTTAGTACCTTTATTCAAACAAAAATTATATTACAAATTAAAGGCATACAAGACTACAGCATCAGTAACAGTTAAAATGAAAAGTAACAATTTGATAGATGGTGATATTTTGTGGAACTTAAAGCTCTTCTCCTGGGAACATGGTACAAAGGGCAGTGGGGCCAATTTCCTTTTCCGTGTTTCTTCTCGAGCCCAGAGCATTCCTATGACTAGGGACTATTCAGTATCTCAGCTCTGCCATTACCTGCATGATACTGGACGACTTGCCACTTCCTGTATCTTTGTATTTGAATGGAGTACCTTCACAGAAGTTGCCAAACACAAAGAAGGCTTTATATGCTTTCCATTTCCAGATTCCCACTCATTTCATTTTCATAGTGAGGTGAGTGCTATTTTTCACAGGTAAAATAAAGCTATAGCTCAGGAATAGCACGGGTCAAGGCCACCTCAAAAGGAATGACTGAGGTAGAAGCCCAAACCAGCCCACACACCACCTTGCCATGCTGTTCCTCAAGACTGTCTCTTAAAATAACTAAGTTCATTAAGATAAAATGGGTGATTGCCCATGTACAACGAATTATGCCAAATTCCTAATAAAGTCCCATAAATATAGGCTATAGTTTCTTTCTCATGTCTCTTTTTTTTTTACAATACAGTGATGACCAACAGATCTTCATTTGTTAAGAAAGTATAGCATATTAACTACATCTCAGATTTTCTCATCTATTTGGGCCAATTAAATTAGCGGAACACAAAACATGGATGCAACTTGATGTATGAGGTGGGTTCAGAAATATCACATTAATGAGAATAAATGCATCCAGTTCTTTGGAGGATGGGGACACCACACCCAGCTGTACTGAGGGCTTATTCCTGGCTGTATGTTCAGGGATCATTTCTGAAGGTGTTTTGGGATACCAACACAACATCAAACCCAGTTACACCTTACCACTACCTCTGTCCCTCATATATTCCTTTTATTTAAGACCCTGCCACTGCAACTGCCATAATCAGTGACAGCCACCTGTGGTATGTGTAGACATCAATGTGGTAGTCTTTTTGGTGGCCACACCAGTCCATTCTTAGGGCTTATTCTTGGCTTTGAGTTCAAGGGTCACTTATAGCCATGCTCAGGCAATCGTACCTTGTGTCAGAGAAGGGGCAGGGTCAGCTACATACAATGCGAACACCTTACCATCTGTACAATTTCTCTGGCCAAAATGGTCAATCTTTAAAATCAAACTGGGGACACAATATCCAGGGACTTTCAGAGAGACCCACTTTATAAAATTGATCATGTGCTCACTTCTGAGTAAAGATGATAGCTCTGGCTGAAGCAGAGACAGAATGTGCATCATCAGTGGACAGTGAATTGAACCTTTGTCTCCTGTTGCCTGGCACCAAACCTGGGCATTCACATGTTTGCTTTATTGAGTGCTGTGGCCACGAAAGGAAGGGAGAAATTACCAAGAGGCAGGCAGAACAGGAAAACCGCAGTGCCAACAGATTGATGGAATAGGGCTGAACAAACTGAAGCATCAAGTCAAAAAAAATCCCACAACTGTGGTCAGGATCAATATGGCTGATGCTGATGGAAACTGCGGAGATCGGAGGGCACGGGCTAGGCAGACGCGCACTTGTTGATTTCAGGTCCCATATTTCCCTCCTTTGCATTTAGACTTTGCTTATCAGTATCAAGAATAAATATGCTTTAATGCGTGGGCTTGTGTGTACGTGTATGAGAGAGACAGATGGAGACAGACACCGACACGGAAAGATTTAAGACTGGGCAGCCTTTTAGGTTGCAATGATCAGTCACCCAACCTAGGGCATGAACTGAAAATCAGCACAGTAAACGCCAGCAGTCGCACGCACACCATCTCATCTCGGTGCCCTGTTGGTGCAGAAGCCAAGAGGTCACACACTGCAGTCACCTGACGGCTAACGGGATTCAAGGACTTCCCCAGGAACTCATCTGAGACCTCCTCTGAGGAGATCCAAGAGAAAGGAGAGCGCAGCGCTTCTGGCTAGTTCCGGGGGCCTGCGTCTCCCTCGCGTCCCCAGGCTGGCCAGGGCAGCGGAAGTGGGGCTCGCGCTGGGAGAGCAGAAAGGACTGCGTGGACGAGGCAGAGCCCACAACGCCGCCATGCTCCTGCTTTTCCGCGGGTTCCTGCGGTAGCTGGAAAGCCAGAGTGGCACGGGAGGGAGAAACCTCAACAGGGCAAATGACAGACCTGCTTCTGCGTTCTTTCATGGAGCCCTGCTCTTTAGGAGCGCTGTCCACTCCAACCACTGCGGGGGCGGGGTCATCCTCGGAATCCAGATCTTTCGGCCTCCGGAAGCCGAAAGATCCTCTGGGACTCTGCTCCAAGAACCTAGAACTACCAGGCCACGATTGCTATCGCCAAGGCGAACTGTGGTGAAAAGCTCCCGAGGAGTTTTGAAGAATGCACCTCTCGTGGCCCTCTCCGGAGCTGGATGCTCCTGATCATTTCAGGCGGGGTCAGGGAATAAGCACATTTCCCCAAAGCCTGATTTAGAAGAAACCCCCTCCGCAGCGTCAGCTCTCGTCCCAGCAAAGCCTCCTCCCGCCCATCCAAGCAAACTGCCTCCTGAAGAAGGGAGAGAAACGCAGTTTCCTTGTCTCATATGACAACCTGTCAAAATGGCAGCTAAGGGTCAGCCAGGCCAGGGCGGCCTCCCAAACTCCGCCCGCCTTCTCCCACCTCCCTCGGGGTCAGGCTGGCAGCGATCGGCTCCCAGCCCTGCACCCATACCTTTCCCGATGACTTCCAGCAGCTCCTTTTCCTCCTGGCTCAGTTCGCCTTTCTTAATGTGAACCATTGTCCCCGCCAGCTTGAAGGATATTCCGTTTCTTGCAAACGGAAAGAGGTGTGTGTGTGTTGGGAATGCCAGCGGCACCGGGGGCAAGTAAGAGACTGAGTCACAAAGTAGACTAGCCCGGAACTATTCGAATTCTCGCCTTCCCTCCCGTGGTAGGCGAGCAGCGGGCGAGCTCCGGGCGAGCCGGGCGGGCCGTCTCCAAAGGCCCAGAGGCAAGGCACCACCTCCAGTGCGTCATTGGCCCGGCGGGAGGGGCGGAGCTGCCGGAGACAGCCGCGAGCTGCTGTCATTGGAGCAACCCTGGTAGGAAAATACCAACTGGAGAAGACCAAAGGGGAGAATTAAATTGCTTTTACACGCTTTCTGCTCCTATCCTGTATAGATCCTATAATTTGAGAAAACAAAATAATTTTCAATATATTACTATGATTTGGTTCCTTATCTAAAGGTACAGGGCCCAGAGAGGATCCTGGCACTCTCTAACCCCCCCATCATGTCTTCGATAATGACGCGGCCCGAGTAGGGGCGGGCTCGGGAGACGAGGGGCGGGGCGGGAGGCGGGGCTGCGCCGGACTCGGTGAGTCGATGTCAATGTGTCTGTCCCTTCACTCCTCCATTGTCTGCCGCCGCCACCGCTCCTGCTGCCACTGCTGCTGTCGGAATCGCCGCAGCTCCCAGCCTCGCGCGTCGCCGCTACCTCCTCGGACAGGTGAGGAAGCAACCGGGTGGGGCAGGGAGAGCCTTAAGGTGCTGCGAGAACCGCGGCTGTCGCCCCCTGTGGGCTTCCACGCTGGCCGGAGCCGGTGGAAGAGGAAGCATGTGCCCGCTGGGGCGGCTTTTCCTGCTTCTCGGTGGGGAGATTCCTCCTTTGCATCTCACCGCATTCTCCTTCTCCGCGGACCGCTGCCCCGGATGGAGAGATGCATCTTTCGACACCTTTTGGGGGCTGACTCTGGGACCGTGTGCGGGTGGAGGAACGGCCCACGCGGTGGGAAGTGGCGGGTGCTCATGGTTTCCTGCGTGGCACAGCCCCATGCGACTCCGAAGCAGGCCAGGGCTGGAGCTCGAGTCTCGGGTACGGTGGAGGAGGATAAATAAATAATTAAATAAATAGATAAATAAATAACAGCTCGCCATTGCGAGCGAGATAAGCGCATGATGTGGTCGCCTCGGGAGGAGGAGGTCGTTTTCTCCTGGTAAAACCCTTAACACACAGACACCCACATCCCCAGCCCACACGCTCACGCCCCTTGTCATCTCCTTGGGTTACTGTGTTAGCTGCAGAAGCAAGCAGGCTGTGATCGCCCTAGGGTGCCTCTTACGGCAATTTACACTTGTACTCATACTTCATTGGTAAAAGATGGCCTGGCGAGTGTGGGGAGGACAGGCCTCTTCCCTTGGCGAGAGTTCGCGGTCTCTTTGTAACTCGGAGCTTGAGATTTATGGAAATAGGGAGGGGAGGCCAAGGGGCGGAGATTAAATCGGTGTCGCTGGCTATATATAGTCTTAGATTAGTCTCTTAATCCAGTCTTCATTCGATGGTAATGCAGAACCTAGAGCTTTCCAACCCGTAGATAGCTTGGATGGGGTGTTTACCCTCCTGTGGCTCGGAAACAAGGCTTGGCTTTGCTGATATGAAGTCAGTCATTTCTGCAGCGCGGGCATCTCCAACGTCTTTGCAGCAACAGTGAAAGCTTCTTTGGAAATTAGTGTTTATGTGGTTTCTTCTCCAGATGACGACTGTTGTTTCTCCCAAGACCCGTGCGCATCAAAGAGAAATGCTTGAATAATTAGGAACAGGGTTTCTGCTAGGTACCCGCCCACCACAACTCTGTCTCCTCACAGTGCCATCTTTGAAGTAGAATGCGTTTTCCGCTTGCCATGTGCTTTCCTTAAAAAAGAAAAAAAAAAACTTTCACTAATACTCTAAAATCCTAGTTGTACTTCATTATTTCCTACCTTGAACAAAATGTTTTTCAACTCCAGTTGTTTTCTCATGCTTCATCTGTAAAGTCCCTGACCGATTTAAGCCAAACCATCTCATATGAAAACGGTTTGAAATTACTCATGTCAATGTATAACAAAGAAACTTTTGTTTGATTATGCTTTAATAATGATGTGACTGTTCAAACAAGTAGGAAGGCTTTGAAAGAGAATGGCCAATCTTTCTTCTAACACTTAGGATACTGTTGCAGTTGCAATGGATTTAAAAAGGAATTGTGCGGAAGAAACCTATAGACCCCAAAGGAAACCTCTACAAAGCACCATCCCCTAAAATGTGTGATTTTTTAACTACAGGGCTTATGTGGCCAGAATCCAATACTTTGCTGTCAGTGGCTTCATCTCTTGTGCCAGATATGGGCCTTGTTACTTGAAGGTCACACCTGTTTGTGTTCCTCGAGTATAAGCAACTTGCCATCTATTTTCTTGAAGCCCTATGGCATTTGGTTGATACAAAAGCAGACATATGCCTAGAAACACAGATAAATAATGTAATTTTAAATTCCTAGAAACATACATAATGGATAGTGCCCATCAGATAGATTACATTAACCGTTTTGTACAGTGTAAATATTTAATGTAGGAGTAAGATTAGCTAATGAGCCTACCTTAGAATAGATGAAGGAATTTTTTTTTTAAATTCTAAGAATGTGTTTACAAGTCAAAGAGATGGATCAACTGACTGAGAGCATGCTTTGCATGCAGAAGGCCTTGGACCCTGTGGTCTCCCACCCCACCCTCTTTCAACAGCACTTGCTGGGTATGGCCCCAAAAGAGAGAGAGAGAGAGAGAGAGAGAGAGAGAGAGAGAGAGAGAGAGAGAGAGGATTGATTTACATCAGAGATTTTTTGTTGAAAATAAAATAGCAACTAGTTGCTGAGTATTTCTTCTATTCTACGAAGTGCTTTGTGTAGAAATATTGTTACTGTGACCCAGAACTTAGTCAGCATTTTATTTCTGCAAATACGATGACAGAAACCAAAGACCTTAATCTGCCCATCGCCCAACAGTTAAGGAGTGTCAGGGATCCAAATTTGGAACTTAGATCTGAGTAGCCTGCTTCTGTCTCGCCTAACCTCTTTCACCTTACTCCAGGAACCATTTCTGCCTGTGCAGCTGTTAGAAGAGGGAGGAAACAGTACATTCTATCGCCTCTATAGGTTTCATGTGGTTGAACATGCCAGGAAGGTACGAAGGTACCTTTTCCTCTTTCCCCAGTGCCTTCTCTGCGTCCTGCAACTGATTTTATTTAGTTTTCTCCTCTGCTTCCTGAGAGATAGTATATGAATCTGTAAGTGTAACTTAAGAGCATATCTCCACTGCTCCGTTTATAGGAATGGGGGCATACTAGCATACTGTTCTACACGGTGTAGTTGGATGGTCTTTCTTTTGCTGCTTCACCTAAAAACAATCCTAAAATGTCTGTGATTATATGTTCTCATCAGCTCCAACCACACTAGAATTGGATCTTTTGAAGTAGACTGCTTCTCCCTCTCCTTACCCATTCCAGTTTATTCAAGGAACCAGTTCAGTGAACATTGAGCACCCGCATCCATCCAAGAGTGAGACATATTCTTTAAGGACAAAACTTACAACATGTCTCTGGCTTTCCACTGACTATGGAATAGAGGCCCAGGGCTGACCTGGACTACTCCAGCTCTCGTCCCAGCCCCTCCTGATTTTCCAGTCAGCCAGCCCCTCCCACATAGTCTGCACCGAGGCACCTCTCTGCCAGTTCCCTGATATGCCAGTTAATTTCCACCCCTTTGTGCCTATTTTTTCTCTTTCTGGAATGACCTCCCTCCCCTCTTTCCCTGAGTCTCTCCCCAGATATGTCGAGCTGCTCATTTTCAAGATACTACTGACATGTAATCTGCTTAGTTTTCCTGATCACTTCTCCAAAGCAGTGAGGGGAGTGTAGACTAGCAAATGCATTTCTTCACAGCCATTAGCAAAAGGAGTAATTGACATCTTTTCAGAGGAGTCACTATACAGCCATGAGCATCCTCCAATTTTTTTTTTTTTTTTTTTTTTGCTTTTTGGGTCACACCCAGCAATGCTCAGGGGCCACTCCTGGCTCTGCACTCAGGAATCACTCCTGGCGGCGCTTGGGGGACCATATGGGACGCCGGGATCGAACCCAGGCCCGCATGAGCTGGCTGCGTGCAAGGCAAACGCCCTACCCACTGGGCTATCGCTCCGGCCCCAACATCCTCCAATTCTTCCCTGTGGTCCTCTGCGTCCTAGCACCTCCTTACCCAATTTGACCTCAGCACTTCTTCACATGGTTCCAAATTACTAGTAATCTGTTTAACCCCTTCTTCTCAAGCAGATCCTATTTCTTGCTTTCCAGAGGGAGGTGGGGAATTATTCAGTGCACCTCTGAATAGCTCCTTTCTCCTCTTTTGGCAGAGGAGAACTGGTACCACACCTGGTGATGTTTCTGGATCACTTCCCAGCAGGGGTCGGGGAGCCTGCAGGGCCTGAGACTGAGCCAGGGTCTTCTGCATGCTAAGCTTGTCACTGGCCCTCTCCAGCTGAAATCTGCCTTTTTAAAGTGAACAAATAGAAAATGCCCAAAGCCGTTGAAGCCCCACTGAATGGTTCCAATGCCAGGTGCCACTCTAGGACATGAGAACATGCCCAATGCCCTAGACCCCAGCTTTCTGTTTGATTTTGTTTTTGGTCACCTCCAACTATGTTAGGAGTTTCTCTTGATCTTCCATTCAGGGATCACTCCTAGCCTATTCAGGGATCATTTGTGGGTGCCTGGGATCAAACTCAGTTCTGCTGTATGCAAAGCAAGCATCTAACCCACTGGACTGTTTCTCCAGCCCCTGACCCACTCGTATAAATATAGTCTACACAGAGTTGGATTCAGTTTGATCTCTAAGTTATTTTAGGTGGATTCGTTTCCTACTTGACTCATCCTTCCTGGCAGTGTGAGGTGATGTGGCACTAAGCACAGAAAATCCTAACCAAGGGCAGGTCCTTAAATGTTTCCATCTCAAGCTGCCTGATGAATACTGCAATCAAGAAAGGGTTTATGTGCATGTTTTGCAAGGTTTGTGTAGTGCTCCTGGGTTTCTCCAGCTTCCAGTTCTCTTCCTTCAAGAGTACTGCTGAGTGTGATGACTTTCAGGACACTTTTCCTTGGGATTTAACTTTGTCATTTTAGATTTTGGTACTTTTCCTTACTGAGTGGATAGTTAATATTAAGAAATTTGGAGAGCACAGAACTAGCGTAGAGGTTAAGGCTTTTGCTTTGCTCTGGGCTGGGTCTGACTTGATCCCCTGCCCTTGGCACCACATAGGGTCCTCCAGAACCTTCCAGGGAGTGACCACAGAACCAGGAGTAAGCCCTGAACACTTTTCTCTGTGGCCAAAAATACCCAAAACAAAACCCCCAAGAGGGAATTTTTTGCTTGTTGGGGCCAACAACCAGTGGTACTTGGGACTTGTTCATGGTTCTGTGCTTAAGGATCACTCCTGGTGTGCTCATAGGACCATATGGGGTTCCTGGGAATAATCCCAGGTCAGCCCCAAGCAAGACCTGATGTACTATATCTTTAGCCTCAGGAATTTAATTTTTTGAAAAAAATTAAAATATAGTTGTTGTTGTATACTTATTTATTTCTCTTTTAGAGATATGGACAGATTATTGAAGGGAAGAAAGTTATAACATCAGAGGTTTGCTGTAATTCCAGACTGAGAACAGGAATTGAATAAGAGTGTAAATGAAACAAAGTTGACTCTGTTGGTTAAGATTGAGACTGAGTAATGAGTATCCTACCTCCTTTATTAATCTGCTCTCTCATTTTGAATATGTTTGAAATTTTCCACAATTAATTTTTTGATAGAGAAATTTGAAGGGACTGTAGTCCCTAAAAAAGTTCTGTGGGGCTTTTGGTTGTTTTTAGTGAAATAAAATAACTTTATTCAGGAAATAATGAAGGGAAGAAAAAGAGAAAGAAACTCATTCCAGGAGAGTATGGGAGTGCACATCTGAAGTAAAGATGCATGTAAATCCCAACATTTAGGGATGGAGGTGGAGAATGTGGCTTCTGAAGTTGAGCTGCGGGTAACCCCAGATGGGAGCTGTACTACTTGCCTCTACAAAATTAATTTGATGGGGTTTTCCCAAACAAGCCCACTTCACAGTTTTTTGGGTAGATAATGTTCGTTACTAGGGTGTTGTCAGGGGAAGAGCTGATAGTTTTTGATGTTCCTCTTTCATATTCTTATCATGAACTTTATTGCTGCTGGAGTCTTTCCTCTCACAGTGGCCCAGGCTTGTTTGGGCCAGGCGCTTTTGCTTGTCAGTAGATTTCCAAGCACAGAGTTTGGTTTGGAGATGCAGTGACTTTTTCAGTCCACATTTCCACAAGACTCTGTGAACCCAGGAAAGAAGCCTCACTCCTCACAGTCATCAGCTACAGGGACTTACGGGGGTATTGGCTTTGGATCCAGTTAGTGTTGTCTGTGTTCACATCCTTCCTCTTCCCTGAATGCTTGTGCATCCCTGGTTGATTAAAAAAAAAAATGGATCATATGAGTACAAATGTTCTTTTGCTATACTTGGAATTTAGCTTATGCAATTATTCATTTAAATGTTAAAACTGTTACGCCTAAATCTGCAGAAAACTTGTCTTGTGAATGGTGCATTTCCATAATCTGTTTACTGTATCACTGTATCACTGTCTTCCCGTTCATCATCGATTGGTTCGAGCAGGCACCAGTAACATCTCCATATGTCCTGTCTCATGCTAGTAGAGCCCAAGGGCACCTGCTTGCTCCAGAAACATAAAGAGCCTCAAAACATTCCATCAGGTCATGGGAATGAGATCTAAAATCTAAAATTCACAGCCCCATGTCTGTGAGTCTCTAAACTGTTCACATAAAATTTAAACTTCACGGACCTAAAACATACTTGGACTGGTTTATAGTTCTTGTGTCAAGGGTTTAAGAGTGTCCTGCTGGCAGCTAATCTTCATCTGTTTTGTAAACTGACAGTGTACAAGTCTGAACAAGGGATGCAGATATATTTGGTTTAATTGGTAAAACCAAGAAATGCATGAAATGGACACACTGGATTTATTATGTATGTCCTTTAAACCTTCTGTTTCTTGATGCTTATTATATATTGGCTTACTGAATATTATGTTTCCCAAGGCCAATATGTAGGTTTTGATATCATTTATAACATCACTTTGGGAGGTCTAACACATATTTGATTTAGATTCAAAGCCAAGTGTTCATATTATTCTAGAACAGTCAGGCAAGCCCAGCATGGCTGCCAGGGAACGTTGCTGCACAGGTTGGTACATATCCAGCTTCAAAGCGCATTTGCATTTAGATATGTTTTTGTGGAATTTAAAACTCTAGATTGGTGCCTCTTCCTCGGAATAGAATAAAACTATTTAGCGGTTAAAATAGAAAGTCATTGGGGTTAGAGGGATATTGAGGCGCCGGCTTTATGCACCTACCCTGGTTCAGCCCCCAGCAGCACACAGTCCCGGAGCATGACTGCGGGCAGTCCTGGAGGAATCACCTGTCCTTCCATTGAATTGGGGATTCCCTTGACCAGAAAGCGCTCCCAGACCTTCTTAGCACCACTTGGGGAGTCATTCTGATCCCTTCCGCCTGCAAAAGTATTTCTGGATCTGAAGTGTCAGGGATCTGGGGAGGGAATTACATGCACCATTCCAATTAATACAATTTCTTTCATCTTTGGTTATCTATCATGGAGGTGTATTATAGATCCAGTAGGCAAAACAACTCCTAAAGCTACCTTCATTTCAGCCTCTGATTAAAATTATGTTCTGATTTGTTGATGGTCAGTAAAGCATCCCCAGTAAGCTCTTCTGACTTGGTAGAAGAGGATTGAGGTTGTTCCTTAGGAGACAGCCAAGCAGCCAGAGGCTGGGAATTAGAGTTGGAAAACCAAGATTCCAGCCTTTGTGATAAGATATGTTTTTTAAAGTGAGTTCCTATAGTTACTCAGTTTCCTCATGCATAAAGTTACTAACCAGACTTGCAGGATGATTTTGAGGCTCCTACAGGAAATCCTATGAACTACAGAGGGTTATATAAAGCTGCCTATTAATTATAGGGACAGTCCTGGCACATTTGTACAGCTGGGAAGTGTATGATTAACACAGTTCTAGTTCTAGCCTAGATTTTAAATCATTTCAGAGGGAAAATTGTACAGCACATTATACAAACCATAAACTATCTTTGGGGAGAACTAAAAATGATATTTGAAGAGAGCCCTTCTCATCAAAGGTACGTGCTTCCACTTGGGGTCTAACAGTATTTTTTGTTGTGTGAACCGCATCTGGTGCAGGGATAGGAGTGGAGGAGTGGTATGCTGGGATCACATCTGTGACCTGTACATACCAGGCCTGTGCTATACCACTTGAGCCATATGCCCAGCCACTAACTTTTTACTTTAATGTGCATAAAAACAAGCCTTTCCATGCCTGTTGTGTTCAAGGAGTCACAAGGATAAGAACTGACTTTTGCCCTCAAAACCCTTGTGCTACCCTCCAGGAGACAAGCTCCTGAGATTCTAAGGACTAAGGTAATTATCCCAGAGCCCTGCCTGGCTCTCTCAGCCCTTGCACACAGGCTCCTTTGACAGCTTCTCAGCCTGCTCAAGTGGCTGGCTGGCTCCTGCCACTCTTTCAGCTCTAAATGAACAGTGTTGTTGCTCCTCTGCCCCTCTACCCACCCACCCTCTCCTGCTCCTGGAATGTCCTCCTCCACACATATCTGCATACAGATTTACTCAAATCCTTCTCAGCTCAATTGGCCCCGTTTCCACGAGGCCTTTTTGATGCCCCAGCCGCAGATAAATATGGATGCCAGGAGGGTGGAGCTCAGTGGAAGAACTGATACCTTCATTCATTGCAGAATCCTTGCTCTTTGTGTTCCCCTACCTCATTCCAGTAATTCCAGCAAATGTTTTTAAATTTCACATAATAGTCTTATTCCACTTCCTACCCCCCAGAATTGTCATAGAATCTGTATTGCTTGTGCTATAAAATGTAACACCTAGAGCAAGTGAGAGGTTTCTGCTGGTTGGTTTGGTCTGGTTTGGTTCTGAGGTCTCAGGGTTCACTCCTGGCTCTGTGTGCAGGAATTACTACTAGTGGTGCTCAGGGGCACCGAATAGGATGCCAGGGATCGAAACCTGGCCAGCTGCATGCAAGTCAAGCCAAGCACCTGGCTGCTGTACCATGTCTCTAGCCCCGAAACTGAGCTCATGAAGAGTCTGGTTTTGATGAATTTGGTTCTGTGATCTAAAAATGAGACGTATTCCAGGAAGAATAGCCCTTGAGAAAACAACTCCATAGTATATTGTTATAACTATTTGTAAGATATTGGCCATAATTTTATGCTAGCCATACTAAAACTAGAAAGTATGTCATTTAAAGATATGTTTTTCTTAAGTGTCAATTTTTCAAGATTATTAAAGTGAAAATTTGCATTTTAAACCTCACCTTGATGATATGTTCCTGCTCTTGTATAATTTGTTAAGTTTGACATCTCAGATTTAAGTCTGAATTTTAATGTTTTAGATCAAACTAGTGTTTTCATAATTGTTAAGAACAGGGAAAGTAAAACTGGCACAAAAAAAAAAGAAACATAATAGAGAAAATCAAGTGCAAAACAGAGTGATGTTTTGCTTTTGAATGTCTTGAAATAGTCCAAAATGTCTAGAATGTAAAATATTATCCACAACAACTAGCAAATTAAGTAGAACATTTTTTGTGAAATTATCTTGAAAAGAAAATACCTTTGAATATCTAACCTGTCTTTATCTGCACCTTAAGGGAATTTTACAGCTTGTTAATTTTTCAATTTGACTATTTTCAAATTGACTTTATTTTTAAAAATAAATATATTGATGAGTAGAAACATTAATAGAACAGTTTATCAGAAAAGAAATACTACCTCAGAGAATTTCTGATTTTTTTTAACAGACCTACCAATAGTAGCAAAATGATTTTCATTCTTAGCTTGTGTCTATATTGAAGCCATTGGTTTCCTTAATTAGCAGATATCTTTTGGTAAGTTATGTGCCAAGTGGGATGATTTGGCCTGTTCTAAATTTGGCATGTGTGGAGTGTTGAGTGCCAAAAAACATTCTGATAGTTGTATTTGAAAACTACTTGGAGAATTAAATAACTCACCAGTAAGCCATTACTTTGACAGATGCCAAAATAACAATGCGTTCATTATTCTTTGTACATTTTTGAAATATTTGGTGTGGTTGGTCTTCATTTTTTTTTAGTTGGTGTAAAAAAAGATATTATATAAGAAAGATTGATGTACAACGTTAGTATTCAATATAGTATAATCTTTTAGTAGCTATTATTTGTGGAGGTGACTCCTAAAGTGTACTCAGAGGGTCTGGGGTGCATTCTTAGTAATACTAGATCAACTTGGCAAGTGGTTGGTTGGAGTTGACTGAGTGTGGAGAAATAATATTGCAAAGGTTCAAATTCTTGTACAAAATCACCTGTCCCCTTAGCTATATTTAGTTCTTTTAACAATGGAAGTATTTAAGTAGGAAACTAATTTAAATAACTATAAAATGTAGAATTTCTTTTTCTATTTCAGATTATCTTTGTAATGGAATGAGACTTTCAAGATCATTACTTGATGTACTTGTTATGTTTGAGACTTGTAAATAATTTTCAAGAAGACTGCAAAGAGGAATAGCTGATAATAAGGGATACCAATTCCTGTCCTCATAGAGAATATATCATAAACTACTCTCTGTGTGGTTTAATGATATTCTACTGTTATCCTTTTTTGTTGTTCAAACTAACTTGGTGGCTTGCTGGATTTGTGATCATTTCTAAGAAAAAGAACATGGCATGTTTTTCTTGGTTTACAAGGTAATAGAATGGGGTTATTATAAACAGGAAGGAGAACCCCACATTGACAGTACAGAGGAAGCTGCTGGCTAGAGGAAATGGATGTAGCACTGGTGTTTATGAGTGGGGAGATTGTGTTTTTGTTAGAGTTAAGCCACTGCAGGAAGCAATTTGATAAGCAGCTCCTGTGGTAATAGGAACCGTGGTGCCATAAATTTCCTACTATTTTTATGTCCATGAGAGACAGGATTGTGGTTAAATCTTCTCACGAAAGATAATTTTTGCATTACTAGAACCCCATAGAGAACTGTTCAGCCTTTTGGAGATAACATATGCTAATTCAATTTATCCAAGTGCTGAACTAGACTTTCAAATCAATATTAATGCTTTACTCTACCCGATTCTAAACCATAAAACCTATGAGGCAAATAATGAAAAAGTTGCCTTCGAGAATCATCAAAATAACCTCCTAAGACATTGCAACAACTTTGAGATGGCTAGAGATATATTGGGTTGATTAAATTCTAGTCTAGACTCTTCACACATATGTAAGCTCCGGATAGACCGGGGTGAGGGGTGGAAGTGTTTCTCCTTTGATCTCTGCTGTCCTCACAATGTTAAAATGGAATAAAGGACCTCAGATTAATGATACAACATCGTGGAGCCTTATTGGAGTGTTAAATTATGAGGGGCAGTAAATTAAAATGCACTTCTTTAAACATTAAAAAACACAGCTGCAACACAGAGGGATTTTGTGTTGTGTTTTCACAGGATCCTCTATGAATACACACTAGAAATGAATTCTTTATAGCAGTCTTTGTACTAGGTGCTATGAATTGTTTGTAACATTGCCAGATGTGTGTGTGTGTGTGTGTTTATCAAAGTTTCACATGTTTGAAAGCATCAGAAAACTTGTGTGTGATTGGGCCCTGCGGCATCTTTATTGCTTAGTATCAGATACATGTATGTACAAATGAGTGCCTGTGTGTTTGAACTGGGGCAGGAGGAGGTGGGCAGGGGTGCACACCCAGCGATGCTCAGGGGTTATTCCTGGCTCTGCACTCAGGACTCACTCCTGGTGGTGTGTAGGGTACCATATGGGATGCTAGGACTTGAACTTGGGTTGGCTGCGTACAACGCAGTGCCTTAACTGCTGTACTGTGTCTCTGGCCCCTGAACACTTTTCAGAAGTTAACCTAAGTGTGTCTGGCTCTTGCTAATCTCTGGCTCTGTCTTCCACTCCTTCTACCTCCTCCCCTTTAAAATGGTGTCAATGAGTCCAGTCCAGTATCAGCTTGCTATTATCCCCATTAACTTTCAGCAGGCCTTTGGCAGTTCTATCCAGTTCATGGTCTTATTGTGAAATAGACATGTGTATTGTAACTTTTAGTGTGTGTGCAAGCCTTCAAATATAAATACAGCTCCATCAGCTAGACAGGCCTGAGCAGGTCTCCTGGGAAGATGGGGGGGCAGAAAGGACTTGGCTGAGAGTGAGGAAATATTTGGATTTTTGCTTACCATCACCTTGTGAGTTTCTTGAAATTTCATAACCACAGTTTTTTAGTTTTTTTTGTTTAGTCAATGGCTTCAAAGAAACAATTAGCTCAAAATACGAGTTCCCTCTAAACTTTCTATTTTCTTCATTTAAAATACTGGAGATAGAACTCAGTGACTGACCACATGCATTGTATATGTGAGGCCTTGGCTTCTGTTTCTGGCACAATAAAAAAAAAAAAGACAAACTAAAAACTCTAAGGAAATACACTTCAGCGCCCCTTGTCTTCATCACTTACCTCCTGACCTCCTGTTTGAACCCACAGTCATAAAAAAAACCCTTTGATCTGTTTTGTACAACACAAGTTTAGCCTTTTTAATTCCCTTGCCTTGAAGCATTTGACAACACTCCCTGCTGAATGTTTTTTAAACACACGTTTTTTTAGAACATTTTTGGGTTCACAAAATAAAGAGAAAACTATAGAGATTTTTTTATAAAGCCTCTGGCCCCACATGTATACAGCTTTCCCAGTTCTGATTATTCCCATAGTAAGTGGGCATTTACGACTGTTGAATGTGGGGATTGTTTGATAGCTGTGGTCCGGAGCATACCAGGTGACGGACAGAAATGTTTAACTTATTTTCTTAATGCACACACACAAACACATGATGGGGTATTTATTGTTGCACTTGCATAGATATTTTCAAGGGGTATTTATTATTGCATTCGCATAGATATTTTCAAGAGAGATGTAAGACAATGTTAAGGGGTTAAAGTAGTTACTTAGTACAATGAAATTCCACTCTAAGCACATGAGTTCAGATTGAAAACTTGACAAGTAGGCAGAAATCATATATTGATAGGTATGTGCTATCCCAGACCTTACGTTGTAAGATTATGTAGAGAAAAGCATGTTGAAAACTTGAACTAAAAATCTTGAACTGAAAAGCCTTTGAAAACTTGAACTGAAAATCAGGCTTTTGCTTTGTTTCAGCCATTGTTGTATTTTCTTACTCACTTGGGGGCCCCACCTAACAATTCTGGGGCTGATGGGTATGGTTGGGGTGGGGTATTTTCAGCTCTTTGCTTGATGGTTGCTCCCGGCAATCAAGACAGGGATTCCCTCATGCAAAGCAGGTGCTCTGACCCTTTGAACAATAGCCTGACTTTTGATTTTCTAAGTGCAGTTATTACTCAGCTTGTTCCATATTTTTTTGTTCTGTTTGGTATTTTATTTTAAAAATAACATGTTAGCTTCAAAAATAAGCACCTGCTCATGTCAGCTGAAGTATCTGGCAGTTTATGAAAATTAAATCCTCCATGAAACAAGGTAGTCATTATTGATTATAATGATGGGAAATAGAGAACAGGGAAGATTCCAATAGAAGGGGTTCATAAACTTATTAATGAGTTTTTTTTTTTTTTTTTTTTGCTTTTTGGGTCACACCCGGCAATGCTCAGGGGTTACTCCTGGCTCTGCACTCAGGAATTACTCCTGGCGGTGCTCGGGGACCATATGGGATGCCGGGATCGAACCTCGGCCGTCACAGGCCGGCCGCTGCAAGGCAAATGCCCTGCCCACTGGGCTATCGCTCCGGCCCCTTATTAATGAGTTCTTATGTGCTCCTTATGAAAAGTAAACTGGTGTAGGGCTGGAGCAATAGCACAATGGGGAGGGCATTTGCCTTGCACACAGCCATCCTGGGTTCGATCCCATATGGAAGGAAGGAAGGAAGGGAAGGAGGGAGGGAAGGAAGGAGGAGGGAAGGAGGGAGGGAGGGAGGGGAAGGAAGGGAGGAAGGAGGGAAGGAGGGAGGAAGGAAGGGAGGGAAGGAAGGAGGGAAGGAAGGAGGGAGGAAGGGAGGGAGGGAGGGAGGGAGGGAAGGAAGGAAGGAAGGAAGGAAGGAAGGAAGGAAGGAAGGAAGGAAGGAAGGAAGGAAGGAAGGAAGGAAGGAAGGAAGGAAGGAAGGAAGGAAGGAAGGAAGGAAGGAGGAAGGAAGGAAGGAAGGAAGGAAGGAAGGAAGGAAGGAAGGAAGGAAGGTTGGTTCAGTGGGTGCAAGCATTATAGAAAATGATGTGCTTCCTTATGCCAAAGTTAGAGTCATGATCTAGCAACCCCTGCTTGTGCTAGCTAGTCAAAGACTATGAAAACAACACAGAAAAATCATATCCAAGACCAGGGATGTAGCCCAGTGGGAACATCAGCTTTGCATGTGTGAGGTCCTGCTTTGGATTAGAAGACTGAAACAAAGTAAACAAAACAAACTCCCCCAAATAAAATTGCTCATGAATGCAGATTATTTCAACTCAGTCAACACTGAACCAAAACTATTTGAATTATGTATTTTAAAGAGTGAGATGTTATATCATTTTATTTTCACCCTCTAAAACATGTAGGCAACCAGTGTGCTCTTTCATAGGTGATTAGATGATGAAGATGTGGTAAATTTATCCAGTGTAGTACTCCAGCAATTTCTAAAAAATGAAATTTTGCCATTCACAATGAAGTGGACACAGCTAGAGAATTGGAGAGGGAAATAGGTCAGAAGGAAAAAGACAGTGGATTCTCTCACTCATCTGCAATGCAACAGTATAAATTTGGTAGTAGAGAGTAAACAAGACTACAAGATGGTCAGACTTCTTCGTCAAGACCCTGAACGAACGGTTTGAGGCTCTTCGTATTCCTGAAGCAACCAGATGCCATTGGGCTACACTGGCACATGATATGGTCAAATGGAAATGTTACTGGTGCCTGCTCGAGCAAATTCTTGAATAAAGGGATGTCAAGTGATCAAGTGAAGTGAAGTAGAAAGAAAACAATAAACAGATAAACCAGGGACATGTATAATAGAATTAAGATTATTTAAGAATGACTTGGGAGTGGTAGATAAGGTAAGGGCCTGTATAAGAGAGAAAAAGAAAAACTTTTGAGTGCTGTCCCGTCACTTTCCTCCGAGTTGAAGTGTGCAAACAATTCCATTAGGTTAGGTCCTACTTCACAGTTAAGCAAATTTGGAAAGATTGGGACAGTTATCTATCTCTGACTATTTTTAGTATGTCTATGCAGCTCCACTAAATACAGGGTTCCTATGTTCAGGTTCCTGGGCTTTTTTTAGCCACCTAAACTGTTCTCTGGCACAGCCTCATTTCCTAAAAGAGTGTGTTGTTTGGGGGCTGGAGAGAGACATAGAAGATAATATGCTTGCTTTGCATGCCCCAACCAAGACCCCCCACAAATAGGCTTCTGAGCACTTAGAGTTTTATTCCTGAGCACCTCTGGTATGGCTCAAACTCCCCTCAGAGCCTTACCAGCTCCCCACATATAGTTAGTTCTGTGTAAAATTATTAACTTTGATTATTGAATAGTAAAACAAAACTCACTCCTTATTCCTGTCACTTCACCGTGTGCTTCCTAAAAGTAAGACCAAATAATATTAGTCTTTTATACACTACGATGCAAGAATAAAGTCCAGTGAATTTACCACTACAGTAATACTGCAATTTCATTATCCTTTATATGATTTCCTCCCACCAGCCCCAGTGTAGCCTTCACTACAGAGTTGCAAACTTTATTTAATAATATCCTATATTTCTTCCTTAATTGGTATTGGTACTTCACTCTTCTAATTTAATATGTTGACATTTGAAAATAATACAAGCCAGGAGGTTTGGAGAATGCCCCTAGATATACATTTGTTCCCTCATGATTAGACTCAGATTGCACTTTTTTTTTTAAGTATGCTGCCCTTGGTGGAAAACATCTGCCAAGGTGTAAAATTACCTTGTGCCTTCTCCATGGTGCACTGACTATTTTATTTTGCACATTTATGTGAGGATGTTTTGGAACTATAAATATCTTCTTATTCCAGCACCCCTGCACTACATACATATACAGTAAAGTAATTTTAGCATATTTTGGCAATCCATACATGAATCAGTGATTCTCTGACTCTGGGTTTCTCTGTTTATTAGTTGGCATTCTGCTTAACGAAAAGCTTTCCCTTATGCCCAATTACTGCCTTTCCCCTGTGCACTGGTAAACTTGCTTTCTTTCAAAGCAACATTATGTGTATGGACCTGTAGCTTCTAATTCATTAAATGGCTTCCTTTCCATTACTGTGTTAATTATTCTGGTGCTCAGTTTGTCACAGTTGGTACCATAGTAGATGAGATCAGGTGTGTTCAGGGTGGTATGACTGCAGAGATTGACCCGTGTCTGTAGAATTGTCCTCTAGATGATTCTTGGGACCTTTGATCTAATGTAGAGCGTGAAGGGCAGGAGAAATTATAAAGCAGGTAGGGTACTTGCCTTGCACATGGCCTACCCAGGTTCAATCCCCAGCACCCCATATGGTCCTCTGAGTACTGCCTGGAGTAATTCCTGAGCACTGCCGGGTGTCACCTAAAAACTTAAAGTGGAGAATGGTATTTTGATCCCATGGTAGTATCTGTATAAACAAATAATAATGCCTGTGAGTCTTAGAGTGGATTTCATTGAATCAATTGCGAATTTTATTTATTTTTTTTAAATAGGTTTTTATTGAGGAGGTTTTTGGAGAGGGAAGGGGAGAGGAAGTGAGAGAGAGTAACGCGCTCAAGGGAGAACGCGGGCTGCTCCAAAGGCGGAGAGCGAGTAAAAGAGAGAGTACACATCTCAAGAGGGGAGATGCGGGCAACACACGTGTTCAGGCAGCATGTGCGCGCAGGCAACATGTGTACCCAGGCAGCATGTGCGCCCAATTGCGAATTTTAAAAGTCTGAAAGAGGCTAAAGAGTTCCTTCTGATGATAAAATAAGTATTTATGGTATGGAGAATATGAGCAACTGATAGAGGACTACAATGCAGTGGTAAATCCATTGCTCATCTTTCCTACTGGTCTGTGCTAGTGTACTTCCATAGGTAAGATCATGTATGAAAATTTTGCTTTTGGTGTTTCTTCTTTGCATAAAATTTCCTTTGTCATAAAAATAGATGATTTTATTTTTAAGTCATATACTGCACTTTATATGCTCTATGTTGGGGTGTTTGGGCACACACCCAGCTCAGAACTTACTCCTGGAGCACTCCTAGCAGTACTGGAGGACCTTATGTGGCGGCAGAGATGCAAGGCTAGCACCTTACCTCTTGTACTCCCGTTCACCCCAGCCATGCACTGCAGTTTGTTTTTTTTTCTTTTTGAGTCACCCCCAGCAATGCTCAGGGGTTGTTCTTAGGTCTGCACTCAGGAATTACTCATGGCAGTGCTTGGGAAGACATATGGGATGCCGGGAATGGAACCCGAGTCAGCCGCAGGCAAGGCAAATGCCCTACCCCCTGCTCACTGGACTATCTCTCCCGCCCTGGGCACTGCAGTTTTAAGTTCCTCTTTCTTTGTCTTTCTTCTTATCTTTATTACTGCAGTATCCAAAACACAGCAGAGTTTCTCTGCTGGTGCTTCTCCAACTCTTCCTGTTTCCCTCCTCAAATCCTCTATTATTGCTTGTCTTCTGCCCTCACCGAAGATCACAGACGTGAAATGATCAATATATGTAGCACTATCAGCAATTGTGGGAAATTATTCTGTGCATGCAATTAGTACTTTTTGATTTACTATGACAAGCTACTCAGTGATGAATGTTTCTTCCATCAAATTACTGACATTGCTTGGCAAACAGAATTAAGTTAGTCACAGAGATATCTGCCTCTTGCTACTCTGGGGCAGTGAGACCTCCCTGCGCAATTTCATTGGTTGGAACAAGAACTGTCTTACGATGCTTTTCGCACTGTTGTTTCTACTTTAATGCCAGGGTTTCAACCTTGGCCCTATGAAAATTTCAAGTCAGATAATCATTTGTTGTAGGGGACTCTCCTTGAACTGTACATTGTAAATTGTTTAACAGTATCCTCACCTCTATACTAAATTTCATTAATACCGTTTTTACCACTATTTCTCCAAATTCTCAATAGCTGCAACTTGAAATAATGTACCTATGCAGTTATCACAGTCCTAAAGGTCCTAATTCTAAGGGTGTTAACTATTTAGAGCAATACTTTTAGTGCATTTTGCATTTAAAACCGGGAAGTGCTAAATCTGAAAGATTTTCGAAAAGAGTATACTATAATGTAGGTAGTGTGTGTGCATGTGTGTGTTGGGGTGGGGGCAGTGCAAAGTGAGAGATAAAATGATACAAGCAAGATTAGACCATCCAGAATGCTTCAATGAACCTGGTGTGTTATTGGGGAAAGGATTTAGTAGATACCATCTGGGTTTGGAGAGGGCCTGGGGAAGGTAATGTACACTTCCTAGGGAGTTAGAGATTACTATGAGTTGAAAGGTGTAGTAAAATTATTTTAGGGGTTAATTTATACTGTCACTTTTTTGTTTTTGTTTTGGGGCTACACTGACTGTATTTAGGACTTACTGGCTCTGCTCAGGATCATTGTTGCCAGTTTTCAGGAAACCATATGAGGTGTTGGGGACTGAATTTATGTGAACTGCATGCAAGGCAAGTGCCTTACCCACTGTACTGTCTCTCAGACCCCTCATTTATATTGATAAGAGGTTTTGGAAATGCCTTAATTAAAGTTAAATGTGGTATTTTGTAGTTGTCCACATTTATTTCTTTGAAGAAATAAATTGTTGTAGGGGACTCTCCTTGAACTGTACGTTGTAAATTGTTTAACAGTATCCTCACCTCTATACTAAATTTCATTAATACCGTTTTTGCCACTATTTCTCCAAATTCTCAATAGCTGCAACTTGAAATAATGTATTTAAAGTTATTTGAAACTTTAAATAAAGATTTGGAACATTTCTATTTGTATTAAATGGAGAGAAAAATCGCTAATATTTTAGAAATCAGTTTAAGATGTGAAGTAGCTTTGGCGCCATAATAATTATCCTTTCAATATTCTTAAGCAAGATTTAGGTTAACGCAGTTAATTATAATGCAGTTGCTTAGTAACACTTAAGATTCCATCATTAAAGTCCTTCGATGTAAAATATAGTGAAAATTGTAAGAAGAGACTATTAAAGTTTCATTTCTTTCAAGAAAAATTCTTTCTTTATGTCATTAGGGATAGGAGTGGAAGGTCGTGAATATTAACTGTAACATTTTTGATTAAAGGAATGTTTTATTAGCAAGTATCTCATCTGGGTCATTGCTCTTTTTAATTTTTAATGTTTTTTCACTGTTGTAAGTACTAACATTTGCATAGAATTTGCTGGCAGATAAAATGTGGCATTTTGTAGAAGCTGACTGATGTTGATTAGAAAGAGGCTATTACAAAATGATAATGAAGATATTAGAGAAGCTAATATTCTGGGTAACAAACTATAGTGTTACTATAGTCACTGTTTTAGAGTATTAATAATTTCAACTTTTAGATAACATGACTTTTTTTTTTTACTTTGGAGAGAATGATGTTTTAATGTTATCAACCTGAATGATTCCTGGATATGCCAGTTTTCTATTAAGTATGCTATGTTGTTCTTGATGTTTTAGCATTCTTGGAAAAGACAGCTTTGTAATTATGGAAGGTTTTTAGTTCCTAATGGTAAATTATGGCACTCATTTGGAATATAGAGTAAAGGATCACTTTTTTTTACTTCCACTCCATCACTGTCTTAGGTAATTCTTGAAACCAATAATTCATTATTTCAGAAGAATATCACAATAAAGTAACAAATTTTATTACACTTTGTGTGCTAATGTTATTGTATATTTATTAAACACTGTTAGTAGGGGTGATATTGCCTATAATGTCTATTTTTATATTATTGAACGCCTTTGTCCCTGTTATCTTAAATAATATTAACTGCAAGCTAGTCTACTTTGACTTTTTTTTTTTTTTTTTTTCTTTTTTGGGTCACACCCAGCAATGCTCAGGGGTTTCTCCTGGCTCTTTGCTCAGGAATTACTCCTGGCGGTGCTCAGGGGGACCATATGGGATGCCGGGATCGAACCCAGGCTAGCACAGGCTAGCGCATGCAAGGCAAACGCCCCACCCGCTGGGCTATCTATCGCTCCAGCCCTATACTTTGACTTTTAAGTTGGTGTTTTCTTTTCTTTCCCGCCATAATCATTTGATTTGAAATTTGAACAAAGTACTCGTGAGAGCTACATTAACTTAAGAAAAGAAATCTAAAATGGGCTATTCCGTATTCACCAGATGTTTTTATGTTTTTTTTATCTAAGTGTGTTGGCCATAGAACTGTGTTACCTCATATGATAGTCATTAGCTGTATTGACTATTTTTAATAATGGAAATTAAGTGGAATTAAACATATAGTTATTCACACTAGCCACATTTCAATGGGTCAAGAGTCACAAGTGTCAAGCAGCTATAATATTGCAGAGTTGGCTCTGAAATATTTCCATCTCAAACTTTCTTTAATAACAGAGATCAACAAACTACAATCTGGAGACCCCCTTTGTTCAGTTCACTCTTTAAGAAGTTTCAGTAGAACAGAAGAACTGTGGCATTTGTCTACTTATGTCCATTGTTTTACAGGCTATACTAGCAGATTTGAGTCGTCCCAGCTGATACTTTGTGGTCCATAAAATCTAATATTTTTTTTCCTTTGTACCTTTTCAAAGAAAGGATGGTAATCCCTATTTTTTTTATTGTGTACATATTCATGAAGTTGAGGTTGTTTAAGTGGATGTTTACTATATGCATGCCATATATTATTGTAGTATGACATCATGTAACTCTGATTCAGAGATGGAATCAACCAGAAAAATGATCAGCAGTTTATTGGGGCAAAACCCTGAGTAACTGAGAACGATCCCTTGTAACGTCAGCTGGAAGATAAGTCCTTTTCTGGGAGAGAACATTATTTACAGAAGGAAGAGAGTTGAATGATGTCAGGCCAACATTAATCTGTCAGCACTCCGAGTGATATACTACTGGCATACTGGCCAGATTAGCACACAGGTACTCTGTGACCCATTCTTGTTCCTGGTCACTATCAGAGACCCAGAGTTTAGGAAGGTTTGGAATCTGCAGAGGACCAAAAACAGCAGATTATTCAGTAAGGAAGGGTAAAATTTATCTAAATGTTAGATATTGAAATATTTTGATTTAGCCTTTATGTATTGTTTAAATAGAAATTCAATGTTAATTTCATTTATGGAATGCTTAACTTCTATTTTTCTTTTCCTTTTTGAGTCAAACCCAGCAATACTCAGGGGTTACTCCTCCTGGCTTTGCACTCAGGAATTACTCCTGGTGGTGCTTGGGGACCATACGGGATGCTGAGGATCGAACCCAGGATGTCCACGTGCAAGGCAAACGTCCTACCAGCTGTGCTATCACTCTGGCCCTAGCTTCTATTATTTTTAAGCTATTGGATTATTTTAGTATTTTTATGACCCTTGATCTTAATGGGATTTTCAAGAAATATGCTGTTTTATATGACATGTGAAATAGTTGAATTCTATTTTGCTTTTACCACTTTATGTACAGGTCTGTTTTGTTTTGGGGTCACACCCGGTGTACTTGGGCTTCTGGTTCTGCTCAGAGATCACTCCTGTTGGGGCTAGGGGACCATATGAACTACAAGGGATCGAACTTCGGTTTGGCCTCGTGAAAGGCAAGCTCCCGACCCACTGTCCTTTTCCTCTGGCCTCTACATAGAGATTTCCAGTGGGACAGAACTGTTCACTTGGGTAGTGTGTGTTTGTTATATTTTGAATAGAAGTCAAATTTTGCTGATATACGATTCCCCAAACAAATTTGACTTTGAGAATTTTGTTAAACTCATTGAGTTTTGTTTTTGTTTTTTAATTTTTTTTGCTTTCGAGTTGGTAAATTATAATACAATCTAATAAAATGGCTTAATGGAATAGTCTTCCTGTTATTTTCTCAGGTTTAAGCTAGCACAGTTTCTATTCAAAGTGTTCCTGTTTCTCTTCAGCCAGGGCTTCAGTGAGTGCCTTATAAAGACTGGCCCTCACTGGGCAGATTATAACGTAACAGGGAGAACTAAATTTAGCAGAAGCCAAGCCTCTGCTCTAAATAGTAACAGTTAAACAGTAGGCACTTGGTGAGCAGAATAGCTTCATTTTTAGCCTTAGTACCTGTAGATGAGTCCTTTTTCTCTTTCATAATGTTTTAATGTTTGTTGTAACGGCAATTCTTTCAATAGTTTTTATAGTATAGTGTATCATTTTCCTCATAGAATATATTGAGGGTGTGAAACACAAGCCCACAAAAAAATGAGCAGTCAAAAAAATGAATGTTTAGAATGGAAGTGTATACAAACCTGAATATTCTGAAGTAGAATAATTCATAGGGTTGTATTTGACACTTCTCAATTAATAGAAATAAAAATAGGGCAAAAAGAGTCAATTAGGAAGTTATAAAGTTTTTATTTTTGATCCTTTGCAGAGAATTCATACTTCAAAGATGCCTTATATTAATCACAAAATGAAAACATGTAATCAGTCTTCTTCTGGAGAAGTTTGTGACTCCTTGAATTCTATTTCTGGGTTTATATAATCAGTAGGAGACACAAACCTGACTCGTATTTTTCATTGTTCACCCAAGAACAATTTTTATATATTTGTTGTTTTGGAGGAGTTGTAGAAATATGAGAATGCCCACATGTATATTCATATTTCTGTGTATTCAGTGCATGTTGTGAGATGTGTGTGGAAATATGTGTTTCTCCTTATTCATTATTTGTGCAGTTATGAGATGTTTGCTCGTGCAGGGTGAATCTGTTGGAAAGCCAACAAGGAAATTTCTGAATGACAGAGTTTTACAATGAATACAGATAATGCATTAGAAGGTCTATTCCAACATCTGTCAAATGGGATGATATTTTATTGCTTTGGTTTATTGTATTGTAACTTTTCTATGTAGCTGCAGTTCACACAACATCCCCATGATACAGAGAGTCAGTCCCTTTCTCTATTTTTGTTAAATATCTGAGTTTTTATTGTTCCACCTATCATATAGAACTGTAAATATTTGGATTTTATTTCCTACTAGCCTCTGTTTCCATGAGGGCATGGTTTCTGGCTTGGTCACCTTTATTAAGCATGATAATTAGGTTTATTTTAATAAATTCATTTATAGGGGTCTCTTTAAGTTAGTTTTTCGATTGTTGCTTCATTTTCAATTACTTTCACTTTTTAAATTGAGATTAGTGTTTTCAGTATTTTTTTTATTGCTTTCTTTTTCTATGTTTTTGTTTTGTTTTGAGGCCGCACCCTGCAGTGCTCAGGGGTTACTCCTGACTCTGCACTCAGGAATCACTCCTGGCAGTGCTCAGTGGATGATATGGGATGTATGTAAGACAAGTGCCGTACATGCTATACGGTCTCTGCCACCCCAACGTTGATTTTTCTGTTGTTTTTGCTCTTTATGCCAAGCTAGGAATGCTCAGGGCTTATTCCTGGCTCCACACTCATGCTGGGGATCAAACCTGGGTCACTCATGTGCAGCCCTACCTGCTGTACTATTGCTCCAGCTTCTCCATCTGTAATTTCTATATGAAGATAGTTGTGTTTCTTCTGGGTATGAGAAGATAAACTTGATACATGTATTGAACGATAATTTTTCATGTTGTTAAGGACTAAAAATTGCTTGGAGAAGTAAACAATTTGAATGCTATAATTTGTCTTGTTTGTGTTCTGGTAAAAATAATAGAGAAAATCAAGAAAGTTTCAAATCATGATTTTTAGGCCTTGAAATGTTAAAATAGGGACCAGAACGATAGCACAGCAGGGAGGACGTTTGCCTTGCAGGCAGCCCTTCCGGGTTCTATCCTCGGCATCCCACATGGTCTCCCAAGCACTGCCAGGAGTAATTCCTGAGCATCGCCAGGTGTGACCCAAAAAGCAAGCAAAA
>JAJIBD010010187.1:0-55000 GCA_021461705.1 Cryptotis parvus | reverse complement strand
AGCCATGCAGTTAGGTAACTAAATTACTGGCATACTGGAATTGAGAAATACGCCTGTTTCTCTGTCAGTGTTAAGGGCTATTGTTAAATGACACACTTATGATTCACCAGTATTCTAAATTTGAGACCTGCTTTTATACAGAATGGTTGGCCTGCCAAATTGAAATTCATGGAGGCAGTGGCATGTTTTGGTTAGGATTTTTGTTACACTGTCCTCAAACACAGGACATATTTTGCAAATATTACATAGACTTGTTTCAAATGACAAAACCTTCAACAACAAAAAAAAAGTGAATCCTCTTTCCTGAAACGTCCATTGTTTTTTACATGAGAGAGTTATAGTCCTCTGGATGGCCACTTTCTTTAGCAAAAGAGTTATCAAGGCACATGTGGTCACTCTTACATAATGCCTCATTGTCCATCATTCTTGTCCATCACCATAATATACTCCTTTCTTTGGACTTCTTTCCAAGTTATCTGGAAAGGTATAGCAGAGTGTGGAGGCTTTTTTATAAACAAAGTTTTTAAAGATCTTCTAGATTCAAAACAAAGTTCTCTGCATGATTTCTTAGTATAATCTTTCAGTTTTACCTTACTTATTAGCCTTTTTTTTCCCCCTGCCTCACATCTCTCTAAACCATGAAACTTGGTTCTACCATCTGAGTCAGCCTGGAAGCATGTTGTTAGGGTATACCCTCAATTGATTTTGAAAGCTAGTCACAAAACTTAAATAACTTGTGAATTTTTTTTTTCTTTTTGGGTCACACCCGGCATGCTCAGGGGTTACTCCTGGCTCTCAGGAATTACTCCTGGCAGTGCTCGGGGAACCATATGGGATGCCGGGGATCGAACCCTTGCCGGCATGGGCCGGCTGCGTGCAAGGCAAACACCCTACCCGCTGGGCTATCGCTCCGGCCCCAACTTGTGGATTTTTTTTAACTTTTCATGCTTTCATATTACGGGCAGAAAACTATGTTCTCCCAAAACTATAGAGGATTATAGATTTGTTTAACATTGTGCAGGGGGCAGTTTCCTGATTGGTTCCTCCTGTATAGTGAGTAGTTATGTGAATTATCCTTCCTTTAGATTCTCTCTCCCTCTATACAAGACCCTCATTCTGTTTGTTCTCTAGTCAACATTTGCATGTTCTTTTGCTGGTGGCATCAAAAGGACTTTTTTATAATAAAGAGCAGTTAATTTGTGCCTGTTCTTATGGTGTCTTATGCTGCATGACTCCGACTGGTACTGGGAATGTCTTTCTTCTCCTCTGGTTCTGATGCTGTGGCATTAACCCTCACATCCCATTCTTTCTATTAGACCACTGCAGATTGTTGGTCTGTGCATACCAGGCAGGCACTGTCTGGCTTCTAAATGTATTATATCTAAGTTATGTATATGCATAGTTTAAAAATAGTAAAACTCTTTTTGTAAGACACTTAAGATTAGCAAATCTCTCTAAGGGACTCTTTCAGCTATTGCTTTTTTTTTTTTTTTTTTTTTTTCTTTTTGGGTCACACCTGGTGATGTTCAGGGATTACTCCCAGCTCTGTGCTCAGGAATAACATCTGTCTGTGTTCAGGTGACCATATGGGATGCCAGGGATCGGACCCGGTCAGCTGCTTGCAAGGCAAATGCCCTACCTACTGTACTATCAGTTCTTCAGCCCCTAAACTGCTTATTTCAGTATTTACATTCATGTAGCCAGATAACCTCCTATAACTATTTGTCAGTTTCTGTTGAAACTGAGGCATCATGTATGCACTGCCTACTTGCAAACACCCTGTCCTGCTCTGTCCTTTCATTTTATCAGTCTTAGCTAGATTATTTTGTATTCATATTGTTATTACTTTGTCCATGAAATTCACAGAGGAACTGTATTTGATTACTTTTTTCTAGCATTTTATCTGTTTCAATAATATAATACTTCATTTTTTTCTACTAGTTTCTTGTTTTTTTCAGCTAGCTCAGGGTAACTGTCTCATTTATTATGTAAATCTCTTACTACAAACATTTTAGGAATTCTAGCAATGATGTTATATGAAAGAAAGCCTTGTCATATATTGCATTGTATTATATTAAAAATGTCAACCCAGTTGCATTGCTCCCTAGACCAAACATACAGCTGCCAAGGCACAATGTTTGAAATGACTTCTGATTGCTGTCCTGAAGAGAGGTCCAACTGTCTCATGTTTTTTCCCTTTTTTCAAATAACTTAGAACTTCTTTTTTGTTTTGTTTTGTTTTGCTTTGTTTTGGGGCCATAACTGGAGGTGCTCAGGACTTATTCCCGGCTCTGTGCTTAGGGATCACTCCAGATACCCTGGTAGTGCTCAGGGTATCTGGAGTACTGGGAATGGAATCTGGGTCACCGTGTGCAACGCAAGTGCCCTCCCTGTTGTGCTATCTCTCTAGCCCCCAAAGAAAACCTCATGCTGTCTTTTTCTTTAAAGTACTTAAGAGCCTTTTATGGGATCCACAAATTCAAAACTTTTTATAAAAATGCTATGGTATCAGTTAACTTTTTCACGTTCTCTAGTGAGTTTTCAATAGATATTTCTCAGAGGCCATGAAATGTGTGAAATCACTAGAGTTTGAATGCAGTAGAGATAACAATCTATTGAGTGTCTAGAATTCTAGAGTGTTTAGGGATCATGAGACTAAAAGGTATAAGAACATTGGTTCTGAGGCTGTAAATATGCACACATAACTCATGATATATATTGCATAGTTATGTTGCATGGGATAATTTGTATTGTAAAAGAAGTATTTTCTCATTTCCTCCAATCTTTGCTTATATTTTCACCTTTATTACCTTTATCACCTATAGTAAAGGAAGTGTTTCTGCTTCCTTTACTGTTTTTTAGTACTTTTAGATGAAACAAATTTTACATTTTTCCCCTTAAGTAGGTTTAGTAGACTACTTCACCTATATCTGAGTTACACAAATGAGCAGCCTTAAATTTTTATTATAGCATCTATATTTTCCTGTGACCCTTTTATTTTATTTTATTTTATTTTATTTTCCTTTTTGGGTCACACCCAGCGATGCCCAGTGTTTACTGCTGGCTCTTCGCTCAGGAATTACTCCTGGCACTCCATGGGGGAACCATATGGGATGCTGGGGATCGAACCCAAGTCAGCCTCATGCAAGGCAAATGCCCTCCCCACTGTGCTATCACTCCGCCCCCATGACCCTTTTAAACAGAATTAATTTACTTGAATAAATACAAAACCAAGGAATTCAAAATTTGGTAGAAAAGTTTAAATTAAACTTTTAATCCTCTTAATTAAAGTTAGAGGATTTAAAAGTTTAAATTATCCTCTAACTTTTAAGTCATCATACCATATAAAGAGCAAAGGAAATGGATTGGCTGCATTCAGAAATGTGTATAAATAAGGATTAATATCAAACTTTCATATTACAGATGAAAAAGAGAAATTCGAACCCACAGTCTTCCGGGATACGCTTGTCCAGGGGCTTAATGAAGCTGGTGATGATCTTGAAGCTGTAGCCAAGTTCCTGGACTCAACAGGCTCAAGATTAGATTATCGTCGCTATGCAGACACACTCTTCGATATCCTGGTGGCTGGCAGTATGCTTGGTAAGTCCTGCATTGTACAACTTCTTCAGCATTGATTGAGTGCATGAAGGTAGACTTGCCAAGGATCTAGCGTCTCTAAAAGCTAAATTACGTATAAAACTGTGTCGGCAGCACATAGGGGAAGAGATAAGCTAAGGAAAGTAACTCAGATAAGTTTCCATTTCCCTATCTGTGATAAAAGTTGACTTTGTGCTGCTCCTTTTTACCTAACAATCTCATATCACAAGTTAAATCAAGGCAGTTAGACACTAAAATCAATAAAAGAGATACTGTGTTGTTGATGGTATTTTTTGCCTTTATAACTTATTTTTGTATATTTAGTGCCTGATACAGAACTAGGCTTCTACTTATCTAATCAGCCATTGCTTATGACCACCATTGAGGCTTACTCAATTCTGAATGTGGAAAGTTGATTTATAGACAAAAGGAACATTGCTCTTGCACATTTGTTTGATGATACCAAGTAGGCTATGGGGGAAAGACTGAGAGAATAAAATAGTTAGTAGTGGAGCTGCTGGGTAATCAGATACATATGGCAAGGAGTCAGAGTGCATTCTGTTCAAACCTCCATGGATAACTGGGTTAGCAGAGGAGGGAGCAGTTAATTTCTACTCAAGGAGAAATCCTTGAGATCTCCTATAAAAGCTGGCTGTTCCATCGCTGGGTTGATGAACTGAAGTCTAATAAATATTATCCAGTTTAAGTGGAGACTGTGTCCTGGTGTTATCAATAAATGCATTAAGAATAAGTAGATTAAGTTCATTGAGTAAATATTACTCTTTAGCTTCCATGGTAAAAGAAATATTTGTTAAAAGAACCAGAATTACAATGTGATCTAGCAAAGGCAAGTAAATAGAGCAGCACCCTTTGGTACCATGGTGGGAGTCTAAAATGGAACTGGCAGTTTGAACTATCTTAGAAAAGTTGACTTACCAAAAAACATAGACAACTACTTAACATATACATCTAAACATGCACATCCTTTCATTTAAAAAAAATAGCCATTTGGGAATTTAAATCTGGGGATTCACACAAGCTAGACATGTGCTTTACCTTTGAGCCAGATCCCAATCCCGAATTAGAAAATTTTATGTAACTCCAGATAATTGTCCTGTTCTTGATATAGAGAAATTGTTCTGTTCTGCAAATGCTCTTCTCATTTCAGCAGTGTCCTAACTACAGTTCCTTTATTTGCAGCCCCTGGAGGAACACGCATAGATGATGGGGACAAGACCAAGATGACCAACCACTGTGTGTTTTCAGCAAATGAAGATCATGAAACCATCCGAAATTATGCTCAGGTGAAGAGCCCCCTCCATCTCCCTCTCCTTTTTGAATTTTTTTTTTTTTTGTACTGCCAAGTTGCGCTCAAGGCCTAGGAGCCACTCCCAGCAATACTCAGCTATCTAGAAAGGTGTTGAATCATCGTGTTAGGGCCCTGGAGTGGTGAGCACTATCAGGGCCATTTGGGCAGTGCTTAAAGGAACTTTGTGCGGGATTTTGACTTGGTCCTGGTGTATGCTTTACATGCACTGTGGCTGCTGTGTCTCGCTCTCTGCCCAGTATGCCATTTTTAAATGACAATGTTAGATAATGCTTAAATGTATGGGAAAAAGCACTTAGTTGTATTCTTTTTTTTTTTTTTTTTGCTTTTTTGGGTCACACCCGGCAATGCTCAGTGGTCAGTCCTGGCTCTGCACTCAGGAATTACTCCTGGCGGTGCTCGGGGACCATATGGGGTGCCTGGGATCGAACCCGGGCGGCATAGTCCAGCCACGTAGAAGGTAAATGCCCTACCCACTGGGCTATCGCTCCGGCCCCAATTAGTTGTATTCTTAATAAGACAGTGGACATGAAACTATAAAGGTCATTTGGGGGGATTTTATTTTTACTTATTGTATGGGACACTGAGGAATCAGATGTCACATAATCCTGGTGGAGGTATAAAGGTATAAACTGGCGCAGCCATTAGGAAGGTTTGTTTGACAGTCCTTCCAAGATACATTTCCTTTGACCTAGACATTCCACTGCCATGTGCAAAATATCACATGTAGTGGTGTCCTCATAGGGTTGCTTATAATAATAATATAAAAAGTAGATGAAACCCTGTAGAGGTCTATCAGAGTACTAATTAGTTTTGAGCTTCATAGTAATAGGCTGTTAAATACCTATTAAAATGAAAGCAGCAAGAAGATATTTGAAGTACATAAAACCTATAAAGGATTTATAAGTAGAGAAAATAAAGAACTGTAAGTCATTAAGAAAAAGACAACTATCCCATTAGGAAAAGACAAACGTTTCAAAGAAAAAAAGGCAAAAATAAATCCTGAAGACATATTTAAGCTTCTTGTAATTAAGACAAGTTCACTTAAAAGCTTGAGCTATCCTTTTGCATTCATTAGAGTAACTAAATTAAGAAGGGTCCTGAGAATCAGAACTGGGAGAGTGGACAGTGGACAGCCACCTTGTGAACTGTCCAAGAAAACTGAACATACAATGTACATTGTGACCCTCCAGTTTATAATCCATGTTTTACCTATTTTGATTCCCATTATAAACTCATTTTTAATCCCTACTAGTCTCTAATGAAAAGACCTAGGTTTTGTTATAAACTTTTCAAAACACAAATGGAAAAAGGCCATCGGAATTACCTCCATAGCAATTGGAGTGATTGCAATTTAGGTGCTATTTAACTACTTAAATACTTAATGGATAAGGTGTGCAAAAACCAAGTAATTGGGAATTTGTGAGCATTAAGAATTTAAACATAAAAATATTTGATTATATGTAATGTTAGCAAAATTATTTCTTATTTTCTAATTAAGAAACCTATGACTGATAGATTAAAGATACAAAACCAAAGGAAATCTTTAAAAATGGGTGAAAATATGAAACATTTGGAATCTGGTAGACCAGATTCTACCCGTAACACCAAAATTTTTGCTTTGACTTTGTAAGTGGTTACAAATACCTCAGTTAAATGAATATTAAATATCTCGGTTTGAATATTAAAGTCTCTATAGTACATTCAAAACTCAAGTAACTATAAATTGACTCCTTTTTTGGTCTGTAAGATAAGGGCATTTGTCAGGAAGCCACGGGGTCCCCAACAGTATCAGGAACCAAGTTCCCTTTTATCTCAAGGACTGGTGTCAGACGGACAAACCAGGAGTTCAGCTCAGTCCCAAGAGCCTTTACTAATTACCAAGAATAAAACGAGCTCTGCTACTATAATCCAAGATAATGGGATTCCCCAGACCTCTAGCTCTTGGTCACAATTCCAACCATGCGCTTGGGCCCAGGTCTCCCACCAAAGTGGATGGATCTATCTCAAATCAGTCCCCTTTGTGTACCCAGAAGCCATTATCCTTTCTTCAGGGATGGTAGTGTCAACAAAGATCAAGGAATCAGCTTGTAGATGTAGATGTAGGGTGGTGCCACACTTGTTTCAGGTCTAAACAAGATGATTATGCCAGGGCTTAGTTCCTTACTCCAAGATTATCTCTTATGGCAAAGCACTGGAGAGAGAGAGGAGGATGGTATAAAGAAATACATCTTAATAGATGTATATTCATGGGGAGAAACACATCATAATTTCATGGACTTCATGCAATCTAGATGGTACCCACAAGGTCCTTCTTAGTTCTATTCTGCACCAGAGTGATTTTGAGTGTCTTGTCCTGCTTGAGAGCAAACTAGTATGATCCTTCCTTTGATCCTAAATTGTCGGGAGGCGCCGCCGGGGTCCCTAACAGTGCCAGGGAAGCGAGTTCCCTTCTACCTCCGAAGCCGGCGAGGAATGGATGAAAACTCAGGAATCCGATGCAGTTTTAAAAGGCTTTACTTATCACAGGTTCAGGCATACAAATCAGCAAAAGGAAAAGCCCGGTGCTTAGGATTCCCAGCTAGAACCCCAGCCACGTGTAGGCCAAGATGGCGGCCACCACGTGTAAGGGCCCTGTAAAGAGGAGACAAAGACAAGACCCCCAAGAAGCGTAGAGCTCACAAAGAGAGAGCACAAAAGGAAGAGCCCCAGAGAGAGGAAGCAGGCTAGTATTATACTCCTGCGACCTAGGACCTCCCCTCCCACTGTTATGGAAAGCAGGGAGGGTCAAATGCCCTTAGGTAATCTCTCCCAGCACCTCACCTAGGTCCTTTTATATGCTAATGTTTTGAGCCAAGATCTGCCTGGAAATGTCTTTATAGGGTAGAGAAGGGGGTTTCTGAGATGGCATGTCTCTGTACCAAAGACTAATACTAATGCCAGTTAAATATTTCTCCAAGCCTTCACAAGTCTCTTTTACTTCATGGTAGTTTTGTATTTTAGTTGCCTTTGAGTATATCAGGGAGCCATGCTTGTTTGCTTGGAGGCAAACAGCATTTCTCTCTGATCTAATTACTTAGGGATCCTATGTGGCCAGGCAAATATGCTGGTAATATCTAGTTAGTCCCACGATGATTGTGGTAGCATGAGAGAATATTTATACCAGCCAGTGCAGAATACATGGTCAGATAAGACTGCCACATTCAGACTATCCCCCTATCTATGAAGTGACCTGCAGGAGGCAATCCAGGGCAGATGCAGAGGCCTAGGCTTCTAGGTGTCCTGCAACACTAAATGGTAGTTTCAGTGTAGCCAGGGTGGTGGTCTCCTGGTAAATTATAACTGGGGCCAGAGGGTATTAAGAGGAATTGTGCCCAATCTAGATAACATTAAAATCATAGTAGATGTTATAATAATATTTCGAAAGTTATTAATTCAGAGTCAAAATGACTCCTGCAACTGCCAAACCCTCTATCAGTATTTATACAAAAGAGAGATCTCATTAGCATGAGCCCTAACTTAAGGACATGTCAATAGCTAAATAGCAAAGATCCCAAACTAGCTAGGCCAGGTCATCCAACAGATATTTTACTAATAATCAGAGTTTCTGAGTTTTATTTGAGCTCCATTATTTATAAACAATTTCCACATCTTCGAGATAATGATGTTTCACCTGACCCACCTGCTGCATAGAACTTTTGTTAAATTTAATTATTACAGAATCTGGAAAAATCGTGCAACAGGTTGGGCTCCTGTCTTGTACACAGCTGACTCAGCGTTGAACCTTGGAACTCCATATAGTCAATAAGTGTAATTATAATTACTCCACTAGGAGTAATCCCTAAATGTGTGTGACTCCAGAACAAAAAATAATATTGAAATTATTACTACAAGCACAGGTTTTATGTACTATTTAATTTCCACTGACAAACTTTATTCTGTTTTTTTCTTGTTGCATTTTTTTTTCTTGTTGCATATTTTCAGGTCATCATTACATTCCCCATTAAGGGAAATATTCTAATTTTTACTCACAAAGCGCATCTTGCTTATATTTAGAAATAAGCACACTGAAAGTAAAAAGAGAGTATATCATCTGGACAATCAAGGAAAGAACTAGATTCAGAAGCCATTTCTATGCTTATTAAGATAACATTTGTAAAATCTGTTTCAATAAAAACATTAGTGTACTTGAGCTCCAATAACAATACTGTAAAAATACCCACTGACTGAATAGTTTAAACAGGATTTTATTCCTCAAAATGTGGCAGGTTGGGAAGTCCACAATCAAGATGCTGGACAATTGAGTTTCTAGACACGACTCTCTTCCTGGCTTAATTATAAGGCCATCAGTCTTACTAGAATTCAGGCTCCACTCATAGAACTTCATGTAACTTGAATTGCTTCTCAAGTCTTTCCCTCCAAATACAGTTGTTTGGGGTATTAGATCCTTAAAGTATGAATTAGGGACACAAACATTCAACTCATCTGAATCAAAAACATTGTTCATTTTAGAATAGCTTAGCCCTAATACCATGCTTAAGGATTCTAACATGGGGTCGGAATTCTAACGTGGGCTCAGTAGGTAGGGCATTCGCCTTGCATGTAGCCGACCTGGGTTCCATCCCTGGCATTCCATATGGTCCTGAACACCATCAGGAATAATTCCTGAGTGAAGATCCAAGAGTAACTTCTGTGCCTCGCTGGGTATGACCCAAAAACCAAAAAAGTAAAGGATTCTAACTGGATTGTGGGGGTCTGTAATCATTTTAGTACCATTGAATTTTATATAGCATTTTTTTTCATTTACTGAAAATATATTTGGGTTCCTTGGAGTATAATCTGTCCTGAACTCTGCTGTCATATTTTTTGTCTTTGTGATTTATATGATTGTATTTTTAAATATAATTTATGATGATTATATTTGTAACCCCTTCATTTTATTTATTTTTAGCTTTACATTTTATAATTAGTTTCAAAATTATATTCTTTTTATTTTAATGCATTGCTTTTGGTTGTGTACCTGTTTATGCTTGGGTTCTTTTTTATTTTTCATGTGCATTTTGAGCCAGTTTTCTTCCCCCATGTCACAATAATTTATTTTACTTTTTTTTCCACTCCCCCACAATAACTTATTTTAAATGCTTGTAGTATTCATATCATAGTATGAGCAAGTTTAAAAGGTATATCTGCGTTGTTTTGTATTAAGTTTTTCTGTGACTTATTTTGCCTCTTAAAATTGTGTGATATTTAATCATTTTCATCTTTGTTTAGGTCTTCAATAAACTCATCAGGAGATACAAGTATTTGGAAAAGGCATTTGAGGATGAAATGAAAAAGGTAAAAATTAAATGTAATGGTTTACCTTTCCTAAGGTGATCGGATGAACAGGAAAAAACTATTTTGTAATACTATGATATCTTAGAAGTGTCATTGACAGGCTAGTATTGTAGCAAATTTTTAGTATTTATTGCATGAGAAATAAAATAGATCATTAGCTAATAGCTGTAGAAAGAAGTCTGTAATTAATTTTAACCTTTTATTCTTCTGTACTATAAGATAGTATATCCTAAGAATAAATCAGCGTTTGATTTAAGGAATGTGATCTATGAATCTTAAAATAAAAACTAAGATGTCAAATATACAAAAAGAATAAAAGCATAATTATAAGAATTACATATGATAATAAGTGTGCACTAGTATAATCAAAATAAGGTCATTTAAGTTGAAGCATTTGAAAGTACATAATGCTGAGGTAATACTCAGTAACATTCTTTAATTTAGTAAGTTATTGTGAGACAAAGGAGAAGGCACATCTTTGGAGTATATGAAAATAAATCTGAGTTTTTCTCATCTGTAAAATAGCAGTAAGAATACATGCCTTATAGCTGTGAAGGGAATAGAAAAGGTAACAGATAAAGTGGGTTAAGTAGTAATTGGCTGTAGTAAACAGCCATATGAACAGTAGTACCTTACTAAAAGCTTTCCTTTCAGTGTTACAATACGTTCCCTCGCGGCTTTGTAATTCCTCCATATTCTTTTGTAGAGGACACCTATTAACTTGCTATAGATTTATATTTTGCTTTTTCCTTATTTCCAGTTTTGGATAACTGCATTAAATCAATAAACTGGAATAAAGGAATCGCCACATCTACTCTGTTACTTTTTTCTCTCTTTCCCCTGTTTAAAGTGGTCACACATATAATGAATATATTGTCTGTAGAACCATTTTTGTAAAAATTCACATTCTCAGCACCTAAATCTTTCCCATTCCTCACTGCTTCGTGCTGGTGTGGGGACATGTGCTACAGTAGCCGCAGAGGAAATCCGGGCGGGCGTTTCCCTTGGTCTTGGCGCCTGTCTCTACAACTCTGTCGCATTTTGGAGAAAAAAAGAGGATTCACATTCTCTATGCCCTGGCATTCCCAAAGAATCAGTCTAGCATGCATACATGAAATTTGATGCATACAGATACTCATCACAGTATTGAGAAATAACTAGTAGGCCCCAGTGGGAGATTGAACAACCAACTAAATTGCAACCTGCCCATAAGGTAAAAGCCATGCAGTCTCCACAAATGGGGCACATGAACTGATTAGGGAACGTGCCCGCAGTAAATCGCTAAATAATAGTGAAGTGCAGAGTACCCATTCCAGTAGTAATTTAAACTTAGGTTAGTTACTTTGTGCACGCTCTTCTGCAAATTGTAAATCAAGGATGTTGTGTGTAGTAATATTAGTAAATAGTGCTCAGAACAGTTTGTATTTCACTCAGTTTCACTATTACTAACATATAATTAAGTAAAAATGATATGTATGGATGCATTATGTTATTTATAAAAGCATATTGTGTAAGAAAATTTTTGAAGGACAAATGCTGAACAATTAATAACATTGTATCACTTTTCTGTGATTAATTGTTAACTTTGTGTCCTTCAAGATGTTCTGACATTTTGAAGGCCAGAGCGGTAGGGCATTTGCCTTGCAAGCAGCTGACCCGGGTTCAATGCCCGGCATATCCCGAGCTCCACCAGGAATAGTTCCTGAGCGAAGAGACAGGAGCAACCCCTGAGCATCACTGGGTGTGATCCCAAAAGCAAAAAAAAAAAAAATTAATAATATTAATTTAACAAAGTAAGAATAGAGTTTCTGTGGCTAGGTTTTCTTTGGGAGTTGGAAGGGGAGGGTTGGCAGGGATGGGACACATCCAGCAATGCTCAGATGCTGCGCCCTCTTGGACATCACTCAGGGGTACTTGGGACCGGGAGCTGCTGGACATCAGTCACATCATTGCCCTCCTCCATGCAGTGCAGCCGCTCAGCCCATTAAGCTCTCTCTGGCAGGAGTAGAGTGGAAAAACATAGTCTGTCATATTGCTAGGGGCTTAGGGCGTAACAGCTGCTTGGTTTCAAAATGAAATGAGGGGTCTGAAAGCTGACCCAGGCACCACATATTGTCCTCAGGGAGCACTGGCAGGAGTGACCTCTGAGGACAGAGCCAAGAGTAAACCCTGAGCACAACCAGAGTGTGGTCCAAAAAAAATACAAAACAAAATGTTTTTTAAAGGAATAGGTGTGCTTTTCTGTTTCTTTTTTTAAGCAGTGTAAAGCATTCACATAAATATCTGGCAGTTCTACAGATGAGCAACATCTACTGTTAATATAATTGAGCACTCTGGGGATTAGTTTATAGAAATATAACTTTTGTCCACATTTTGTAATTGAGTATTTTTAGTGAGATACAAATTATTAGTGAGCAGTTGCCATCCAAAATTTTTTTTAATCACATTTGTTTGAATTCATTTGCCCAGGTCATTTCAGCTATTTCTTATTATTAACTGGTATGTAACTCATTCACTTTTATCTCAATCATTTTTATAAGAAAAAGGGGCCAGATTGTTTGTATTTTTACTGTTTTACAGAGTTCATAATTTTTAAAGTTTACAGTTGTTAGCTTCTGTTTGGCTTTCTCCCTTTTAGGTGCCCTCTGGAATCACTGATACCTCATTATTAAAAGTGACTTTTTAGGGGCCAGAGCGATAGTACAATAGGTAGGGCGTTTGCCTTGCATGCGGCTGACCTGGGTTTGATCTCCGGCAACCCATATGGTCCCCTGAGCACTGCCAGGAGTCATTCCTGAGTGCAGAACCAGGAGTAACCCCTGAGCATCGCCAGGTGTGACCCAAAAAGAAAAAAAAAAAAAGTGGCTTTTTAATTCAGTGAGACTGTTATAATCCTATATTAGAAGAGAAATGGACTGGTTTGATTGAATTGCTGCTGCTAAACCATTATATAAATACTTAGAGAGTCACATAGCTAGCTGATATTTAGTTTCTTTTAACTATTGGGAATTGTAAGTTAATACTGCACTACCCACTACTACACAGACTTAATGGAATTTCATTAGCACTAAAATACATAAGCCTATATTGATGCCAATGACTTTGTTAGTAATGAAAAAGTCAGCCATGCCTTTGATGTTATTCCATGCTGAATCTCAGTAGCATGCCTAAGGACTGATGAAATGGAAAATAGCCATGGAATACAATCACAGCTATAGGTGGGGGAAGATTGGGAAAGAGTAGAACATTCCAGAACATCTTGATTCAAAATGGGAAGTTGATATATTTCACCCCATTTTTTTCCCCTTCCTTTCAACCATTTTGGGATTTCACTTTTTAGTTCCATTACTTTTAGAGTAAAAAGGAAGGAAGCGCCAAGGTCCAGATGTGCCCAACAACATCTTTGCCCACTCACTATCCCTCTAAAATTTCCTAGAGAGCGTTCCCCTTTTTTTGTTCTGGGATCACAGTCGGCTTTGCTCAGGACTAACTCCTGGTTCTATACTCAGGAATCGCTCCTGGCGGGACTCAGGGGACCATAGGTGTTGCCAGGGATGGAAGCCCGGCCGACTGTATGCAAAGCAAGCACCCTACTGCTCCAGCCCTAGACTTCTTTGTTCGTCTCTTTCTTCACCTCAGCTTTTACCTCATTAACTACCTCCATCCAGCAGGGCTGGTGGTTAATCTGTGTAATCTAAGAAATGTCAGACGCAGGGACTAGAGAGATAGAGTTAAAGGGAATTGAGTACATGCCGTACTCAGGTTTGATCCTCAGCACCACATGGTCTTCTGAGCATGACTAAGCATGTGGTCCTGAATGCCCCCAAGCATCACTCTGGTGGCCCCTGGGTCTCCTGAACATTGCTTAGGAACCTGCCAAATTTGAATCTCTTTATTTAATGAAGTCCACCAAAGGACCTGGAAGAAAAAAAAAATTAAGTGACTTAAAGTACTTTCTTGTGAGCATATAGACATGAGTTCAAATCCACAGCATGCCACATCTGCTAAGCCTGAACCTGGAAGTTGTAGTGTCTAGGATTCCTCCAGAATCCAGAGCAGTTTCAGCCAGGTGTGTGTAATAAAGGATGTGCACAAAAAAAGAGTTAGGCCTGCAGAGAGCCCCTCAGTTAAAATGATCCTAAGTTCCATGGGCACAGGGTTCAACATCTGACAGATTTGTCTAAGTACCACAATGACTGTGATGCTAATGAGCACTATTGCTTACTGCGTCAGCTAAGAGTGTGGTCAGGGAGCACGTGCATAAGCACTGCTGCTAAAGCCATGTGAATCTCAGTGAGTACCATGACCTGGCATGCAGATGTGGGTGTTGCCTTGGGACTCTCACCAAGTACCACAACAGAGAATGTGCAAACAGCACTGCAAGATGTGTCCGCGAACCCTCGACATTGCAACATGAAGGGGGGGGGTTGTGGGAACAGAAAAAAAAGCACATCATGAATTTAGAAAGCCCCTTTCTCACTCAACAGCCGTTGCTTTAAAGAGTATTATACACTGTGGATGAAAATTGTAAACTTTACCATCAATGATACTCTTTTCTGCATTTACAGTAAAATAGTATGTAAGAACAAAGTTCATCATGGATTCTTCCCGTATTGGTTGGTTTTGTTTTGCTATAATAAGTCTAGAGAAAATGATTATGGGTGAGGAGGGTAAGAAGAAAGACAATTGTTTCAGAAAAATAAATGATGTTCATTATGTAATATTTAATCCTTTGTCATATACAAAAGCAAACTATGCACACTGTTCTCTGAATATCTCTTCATTTTCTTGCATGCTTTCTATAGCTATATGTAATTAAGTCTGGAAAAGTCAAGTCATTTTTATACCATCCAATTTATAGTTGACTGGACATTTGTATTTCCAGTGGAATGTCTGTGATTTGCCTATGTCCTGTTAACAGTAAGTTTGCGTTATTGTTTTCGCACGTTAGTTCTTTGCTTTATACACATGATTTCTTTTGTTTGACCCACAGCTTCTCCTCTTCCTTAAAGCCTTTTCTGAAACTGAACAGACAAAGTTGGCAATGCTGTCGGGCATCCTGCTAGGCAATGGCACCCTTCCCGCCACCATCCTCACCAGCCTCTTCACCGACAGCTTAGTCAAGGAAGGTAATGACTTGTGCACTGTCGTCCCTGTCACAGTGGGAAAGGAAAGCAATTCTTTAGATAGAACAATACAGTACCTCTATTGCCCACCCATCCTCTAAGTGACAGACTCTCTGTGTTCTAACAATAGGCAGGTCATGCATATTTACTGCAGGAAGTTTAAAGGAATATGTATACGCCTACCTGGAGAGAGACAAAAAGTGATAATAAGCATGTTATGTTTCCTGGATCAGATGTCCTGAAATTGATCTAATTCAAGCTATTTTTGCTCAACTTGGTAGTTTCTCCTTCTAGATTTGGTGAGACAGTGCTTCCTTATATAGCTCTAGGGTGTTTTTTTTAAGGTATTTAACCTTTCTTCCCTCATTTAGAAAGCGCCAGCTCATAGGACTGTCTTCATTTAATGTAGCAACCAAATGCTTTTCATGGTCCGAATATTCCCCAAATGTCTTTCTTTCCTCATTTTCCCTGCTTAGGGCTATTCTTTTATAAACTCAAAATCTGTCACATTCTTGCTCTCACATGTTCATTTTGGGCACATTTTTAAAAAAAAATTCACTATCTCAGTTTTAGAAGTCCAAATACCTACATCAAGAAACTTGGCATATAAGTGGTTGATAGGCATGCATACAACTAGTTGGTTTATAGAATAAAAGTAGCTCTGAAAGGAGGATAATGATAATATCCAAGTTATAATCTAATACAAAAGAGGGTTGTTTTTTATTTTCCCCTCTTTAGGAAGAGAAGTTAATGGGTGGAGGAGTAGAGCTATAGGACAGTGTAATGGGTACTTGCCTTGCACATGGATGACATGTGTTCTGTCCCTGGCACCAACCACATATGGTCCCTCGAATACCTTTAGATGTGATCTTTGAGTGCAAAACCAGAAGTAAGACCTGAGAACTTCCATGTGTGGTCCAAAAAAACAAATGGAAAAAAAATAATTATTGCTGACCACTACTTATTTTTGTTTAATCCTATAAATTTATGTGGATTTTATATTGATTGTAGAATGCATTAATATATAAACCCCATGTTAGCAAGTTGATAGCAAAATTCTCCAGATTGTAAACCATCTTACTTTAATAGCATTATTTTTTTTCATTTTATTCTTCTGATTTTGGTCACAACCAAAGGTGCTTCTGGCGGTGCTCAGAGAACTATATGGGGGGGGGCTGGGGATTGATACTGGGTCAGCTATGTGCAAGAAAAAATGCCTTCTCCACTGCACTGCCTTACTGACTCCCTTCTCTCCTTTTTCAAATGAAATAAGTCATGCTGACTTGGTATCTAGATGATAAATTGAGGGACCAGAGCAATAGTACAGTGGGTAGGCTGTTTTGCCATGCACACAGTCAATCTGTATCAATCCCCAGCACTCCCATATAGTCCCCTGAGCACAGCCAGGTATGGCCCAAAATCTAATAATTAATAAAAAGATATATTGAATGAATGAATTTACCTCCAAGTAAGTGGAAGATGGGATTCCAGTTGACATTTAAGTAACTTTTAAAATATTTTTTTTTGGTTTTGGAGTTACACCCTACTGTGCTCAGGGCTTACTCCTGATTCTGAACTCAGGAATGCCTCCTGAGTTGAACTCGGAGAACCATATGGGGTACCAGGGATCGAACCTGAGTCAGCCATATGCAAAGCAAGTTCCCTACCTGATGTACTATCTTCTACCCCAAGGATATTCATTTTACTGCTATACATGTAGCAGTAAGTACATGTGAACTTCTTTATCGCTTCATTAGGGACTTGAATATTGACATTATTTTAAGAATGGTTTCCCCACTCAATTTAGGATATCTGCTGATTAGGACAGTTGCTTCATTCTGTAGATGTAATGGAAATAAGGTCATTTATTTTACCTTCAGCTGATTGTGTGACAAGATCATTTGGCACAGTAACCATTTTGCCTGGGGAATACCATGGGCAGATGAGCTCAAACTCAAAACCTCTGAAGTTAAGAGCTCAGAAGAAGAAGAAGAAGATACCTGAGTAATCCTCTATAGAAATCTCCTAGCCTTCACAAAAGAGAACTTTTCTTAGGGGAAGAAAATAAAAGAGACTGTTCATACCATCAACTATAGCAAAGCTTTCAATTTAGAAAAGTCAGTTTAATATTTCAATTCTACCTCAACTCTTATTTAAATAACAGTGTTAATTTAGAAGTTGAAATGCTCACAGAAGAGCTATCTGCTAGTTTTCTGTTTATATTTGGAAAGAAATCCTAATGTAGAGATGGATATAGATTGAGAAATTTCCCGATCAAATAACTATTTTCAAGATCTCTTTAAAATATCCAGGAAAGAGTTCAACTTGAAATAACACTGATAAGTTTAGCTTAGCTCATGCGTGTACTTTATTTATTTATTTACTTATTTAATTATTTATTTTGCTTTTTTTTTTTTTTGTCACACCCAGCAATGCTCTGGGGTTACTCCTGGCTCTTCGCTCAGGAATTCCTCCTGGCGGTGCTCGGGGACTTTATGGGATGCCGAGAATTGAACCCAGGTTGGCCACGTTCAAGGAAAATGCCCTACCTGCTGTCCTATCGCTCCAGCCCCTACTTTAAAATACCTTTCTACAAAAAGTAAAATTGTATATGAAGAATGTTTGGCTATAATCTTATATTTGTCACTATTAATATTCTGTACTGGTATTATTTATTAGCAGATTGGTTGACATTTCAGTTTTATGCCTCATAAACTAGTCGTAGTGCCTTTGGATCATCAATGAAATATTGGTGAACCCTAACATGAAATAGAAAACACTAGAAAATACTGGACATCTGTCTGTTTTTGACTATGGTAAAATTAACCATTACAATTCTATCAGGTTTAAATTAAGATACCTAATTCTGGAAAAAGAACTTTTTTACTTTCTCATGAAGTGCCTTCTTTTTAATAATAGAAAAGATAGAACTGTAGTAAGACAGGTAGCCTTTTTTCTTTCCTTCCAAATCAAATTATTTACTCATTTCAAGGAACCTAATAGGAACTGTTGCTTTGTGCGTCGTTGCAAATGGTTTTCCTATGAAAGAAATGTAACTTTCTTTTAATACAGGCATTGCAGCCTCATTTGCTGTCAAGCTTTTCAAAGCATGGATGGCAGAAAAAAGATGCCAACTCGGTTACCTCTTCTTTGAGAAAAGCCAACCTTGACAAGAGGCTGCTGGTAAGTGTTCTCTAAACAAGAGATGGGGTTGCTGGTCATTGTGAGAAAATATATTCAGTGGAGAGGACTTCGTATATATCCAGCTTCATTTTATATTGATTTTATTGTTTGTGCTGCACCCCCAACCCACCCCAGCCAGTGTTCAGGGATGAACGGGCCACCCTTAGTGATGGCTCAATGCTCGGGCTAAGAGTATGGTGCTGGAGTCCACCAGAACCACCCCAGCTCTGCCCAAGGGCTTCCATGGCCTCACCTGTCAGTGCTTGGGAGGTAGGTAGTGCCATGGATCAGATCCCACCTTGGGACTTTGGCACTGCGCTATCTCCCAGCCCTTTATGTTGATTATTTTGGCGGTGGGGTAGGGTCACACCTGGCAGTGCTCAGGGGTTATCTTAAAAAAACCATTTAGTGCTCAAGTTACCTTTCCTTTCTGTATTTCCTATGAATGCTTAAATTTTCTGTGGGTTTTTTTTTTTTTTTAGTCTTTTTTGGATCACACCAGTGATGCTCAGAGGTTACTCTTGGCTCTGCACTTAGAAATTATTTCTGGCAGTGCTCAGGTGACCATATTGGATGCTGGAGATCAAACCTAGGTTGGGCCACATGCAAGGCAAATGCCCTCCCCACTGTACTATCGCTAGGCTCCTTATGTCGATTTTAGGAAGACCTTATTTCCTTTACAGTCATAGACATTCCTGTAAAAGAGATAGATTTTTGTCTCCCTTTTGGTTGTCTTCTTTATACCCTCCATGTAAATCACTATGAAATATTGCTGCTTCATTGTCAAAGGAGTAAAGGTAAAGCAAGGAAAGCGTGTGCCACCTCCTAAACAATTCTCTGCAGTCCTATTTCCCTGAGACCTATCTAGGTCTCTTACCTTCTTTCCATGTTCAATTAATACATATCCAGTGTGCCCCATCCCCAGCTTTGTTCCACCAAATTTTAGGGATTGGTGAGTAAAGTATGTTGACTAGAATTTGTGAAAGGATTGAGAGGGCTACCTTCTCTAATTGTTCCATATTTCTATTGATTCTTACAGTCTTCTCTTTAAATGAGCTCTTTTTACCAAGGAAAAAATTCTGCCTTTGCATTAATATCAGCAATTCCTGCAATGTAATACAGCAGCTAAAATGGGTCTGTGTTGAATTGCTGAAAGGTTTCATCATTTATTTTTGGACGACTGTAGATGGAAATTTGTTCTACTTTAATCTGCTATTTAAAGTAATTGATCAAATTAGAGTCATAGTAGGGAATATAGACACTTTTATATTTGTTTGTTTTTTGTTTTGCTTTTTGGGTAACACCCAGCAACACTCAGTTGTTACTCCTGGGTCTGCATTCCGTAATTACTCCTGGGAGTGCTTGGGGGACCATATGGGATACTAGGGATTGAATCTGGGTCCGGTCTCATACAAGGCAAGTCCCTACTGGACTATCACTCTGGCCCAAATATTGACATTTATAGCACACCACTTGGTCACTTGATCACTTGAATCCCGTTATTCATCGATTTGCTCGAGCGGGCGCCAGTAACATTTCCATTGGACCCTATCACGTGTCATTGTAGCCCAATGGCATCTGGTTGATTCAGGAATATGAAGAGCCTCAAACCGTTCCTTCAGGGTCTTTACAAGGAAGTCTGACCATCTTGTAGGTGGGCGGCCACGTGATCTTTTGACATCCCGTGGGATCCAGTCGGTAATGGCTCTAGTCCAGCGGTTGTCTCCAAATCGCATTACATGTCCAGCCCATCTGATTTTCGATGCCTTGGCAAACGAGAGAGCTTCCCTGATTCTGGAATAGCGACGGAGGTCAGAACTCCAGATTCCCTCTCTCACTTGAGTGAGGCGTGATATTCCAAGCATAGCTCTTTCGATTCCTCTCTGGGAGACCCAAATAGCATTATCATCCTGCTTTCGTAGGGCCCAGGTCTCTGAGGCGTATGTTAATGCAGGGAGAACGGTGGAGTCAAAGAGATGTGCCTGGAGCCAGAGGTTCTTTTGTCCTTTTAGCTATTTATTCGATGCCTTTGAAGGCATTCCATGCCTGTCTCTTCCTCCTGCGCAGCTCAGGTTTTAGGTCGTTCATCACGTTGATTTCTCCACCTAGGTACACATAACTGCTGCATTCAGAGATGTTTGTTCCATTGAGAGTGAATGGGGCCTCAGGAACTAGTTCATTCTTCATGAACATTATTTTCTTTTAGATTCAGCTGTAGACCTATCTTTCCACATTCTCGGTCGAAGTCAGCCAGCATTTGTGCTGCTTGGCTAATGTTTGGTGTTATTAGAACGATGTCATCAGCGAAGCGGGAGGTGGTATAGTTGCCGACCATCTATCTTCACTCCCATTCCTTCCTATTTTAATTGTCGCATGATGTTCTCGAGGGTGGCACTGAAGAGTTTTGGTGAAATGGTATCACCCTGTCGAACCCCTCTTTTGACATCAATGATCACTTCTTTGTAGAATGGTGAGATCCTGGTGGTGAATCCATAATACAGCTCACGAAGGATCTTGATGTATTGGGTTTGAACACCCTGTTTGGCTAGGGCTTCGATGACTGCTTCAGTCTCCACAGAATCAAAAGGCTTTCTGTAAATCAATGAACGTGAGACAGAGCGGCATCTTGTACTCCCTACAAACCTCGATGAGCTTGGTTACTGTGTGGATATGGTCGATTGTGCTGAATCCTTTCCGGAAGCCTGCTTGCTCGCATGGTTGTCCTTCATCTAGTGTTCTGCTAATCCTGTTCAGGATGACTTGTGTAAACAGCTTGAAGATGACAGACAACAGGCAGATGAGGCGATAGTTGCCGATGTCGTGAATGTCTCCCTTCTTGAACAGTAGAACTGTCCTGCTGGTTTTCCATTGGGAGGGCACCTTGCATTCGGACAGGTAGCGTGTGAAGAGCTGAGCTAGTGAATTGATGAGTACCGACGGCAGATTCTTCAGGTGTTCGGGTCTGACTTTGTCTGGGCCTGGTGCTGTTCCCTTCTTTACCGAGATGGCATGTCAGATTTCAGAAGGGAGAACGTTGGGAATGACATATCCATCCTGTGGATAGCACACCACTCAGTCTTAAATATTTCAGACTGCATAATTTGAGTTGGGGTACTTAATTTTTTTTAAGTTAATAAATCTATAGAAATTTTTACTTTGCCTTATTATTAGAAAACTTCACCCTACACCTTGATTTATAGATAAAAATTAATTAAGGGGCTGGAAAGATGGTATAGGGGTGGGTTTGCCTTGCATGCAGCACACTTGACTTTGATCCCCAGAATCCCTTATGGTCCCTTGAGCACCACCAGAAGTATTCCCTGAGCATTGCCAGAAGAGACCCCCAAACAAAACAAAATTAATCAGACTGTTCCTTTTTCCAAAACTTGGCAAACCCTTTGAATGATAGCACAAATGTAAGAAAATTTTAAGCTGGGGCCAGGAGATGGCTCAGAAGACTGGAGCGTGTATTTATATGCAGCTGCCAACCCTGGGTTCAAACCCTGGCATTGTGTGGCCCTCTGAGCCACGTCTGGGATTGGCCTCTGAGCACTGTGCCCCCAAACACTACTAAGTGTGGCACCTCCCAAGAAAATGTTTTCTATCAAGTATGAAATGTTTGCTTTAGCATGAATGTGTTTGATATCCACTCCCACCAACTCTGCTCTGACAAGTTGAACTCTGCTACTCAACAAGGGAAGATATGGGTGATGATAGAAACCCTTTTGAGATTTGAGCCAGGAGCAGAAAGCTGTATGGCTGTTCCCTGTTGTGGACATATGTCTGTGTCTCTCACAGATCCTTCTCGGAGTTTTACTGGAGCACATAAGCATTGGCTCTTATGTGCAAATCTAACCAACGTGAAAGTTTGAATCTGATTTTTAGAAAACAGCAGTCTGGAAAATTGAGAAAACTGAAAATTGCCTTAATATCTTAGTTTAGTGTTGAAGTCTTACAGGATTAGAACATGACTAAGTGTTACTGAGTTTCTGCCAAGCTATATAAGGTAAAATGAAAAGGCAGTAAATATATGAAAGCAGCAATGTTGTATTGCTCTTTTAAAACTTTTCTAACAGAATTACGTAATGGTTCTCAAGAGTTGGTAGGGTAGGCTTTGATTTTAAGCCTTGGCATGATGGTGAGAATCACTGTCATTAAATGATAAAACAAACATCTCCTTAGCTCCCACACTAGCAATAAGGATAAAAGTAGCATTCAGAATGTGAATAGAGGTTCTTGAGAGAATAATAATCAATATTGCTTTCCTACTATCGTCTCAGATTGTTTTAGCACTTTCACAGCTGCCTTTTGTCTGTTAACTCATAGTTAAGGAAAAGTGTAACTAATGGTTTGCATTGTTCTTCTCTCTTTAAAACCATTTAACTATCGTTCAGCGTTATTTTATTTGCATTTAATTTCTTGAATTTAGATCTACATTTACATCTACTCTGCCTAATTAAAGTGAATAGTAAATGAGCAAAGCTCATTTATTTAAACTCCTTAGTGTCTTCTCTTTATAATGCTGTAATTTTGAAGGTATTTAGCAGCTGCTCAGTAAAATGCCTAAGATATATTCATTTGCAGAAAAGCTCTTATTCTGTCAAATATGAGAAGTTCTTAGTGCTATTTTCATGTGAAAATTTTGCCCTTTTGCTTGCTAGAATTCAAATCACTTGTTCTGTAACAGTCCTCTCTCTCTCTCCCTCTCCCCTCCACCCTTCTCTTCCCCTCTCTCTCTCTCTCTCTCTCTCTCTCTCTCTCTCTCTCTCTCTCTCTCTCTCTCTCCAGGAACTCTTTCCAGTGAACAGACAGAGTGTGGATCACTTTGCTAAGTACTTCACCGACGCAGGTCTGAAGGAGCTCTCCGACTTCCTGCGAGTACAGCAGTCCCTGGGCACCAGGAAGGAACTGCAGAAGGAGCTGCAGGAGCGCCTTTCTCAGGAATGCCCCATCAAGGAGGTGAGAGACCCTGACTGGCATCAGTGTAGAGGCCAGGCATGAGAGAAAGAATGTGAACTGTGCAGTTTGCGCTTTGTCTCCCCGTTAGGAAACCTCCTTTTGCTGGGGAGAGAGCTCAGGTGGGAAAGCCACAGAGCAACAGGTGACTGGCATCACCCAACCGCAAGTGCTGCTGGGTGTGGTCCCTATTAGTGTATGTGTGTATATGTATGTATGTATGTATGTATGTATGTATGTATGTATGTATGTATGTATGTGTGTGTATGTATGTATATGGAGAGAGAGAGAGGACACTAATTACTTATTTATACCATTTAAATTAGTTCCATTGGAGGGCCAGAACAATAGTACAGTGGGTAAGGGGTTTACCTTATATGCGGATACCCAGCACCACATACAGGAATTACCCTGAGTACCTCCAGTAGTGATTACTGAGTACAGAGACAGGAGTAAACTGGGTGTGTCCAAAACAGAAAGAAATACAGGTATTGATTCGGAATCTTTTAGAATGGTCCAGATAACAACAATTATTTCCACAGAAGTCACTTTTTATTTTTAGCCAAGTAGTTGTGATACTCAAAATTACTTTATTGGTTTAACAGTGCACCATCTACTCTCAGTATATGATTTTTCCATCTTGTGGCTATGTACATGGACATAGTTAAGCACTTGTTTATGGTTTTATATCAGTACTTAAGCCATGTGTGAGACTCAGCTGTTTGTTTTTTTCCATCCAAAGGACAAAAGGCCTATGATTTGGAATTCATTATCTTGAAGAAAGGCCAGTAAAAAGCAGTGGGTCTTTCTGTGATCCAATCTCCATATGTATGTCCCTATAATGTAAATAATGTGTTTCTGATAGCTATGTGTAATCTTGACTTAGAAGCCACAGTTCAAAACTATAATGCATTTTTTTCTTTTTCTTTTTTTTTCTTTTTTGGGTCACACTCGGCGATGTTCAGGGGTTACTCCTGGCTCTTTGCTCAGGAATTACTCCTGGCGGTGCTCAGGGGACCATATGGGATGCCGGGATCAAACCAGGTCGGCCGTGTGCAAGGCAAATACCCTACCCGCTTTGCTATCACTACGGCCCCTTCCTTTTTAATTTAGCCTGGAGAAAACTTTCTCTACAAACTTGAATTATAACTTTCACCTGGCTACTAACCCCCACCCCGGTTAAGACTCCTTACTTGCCACCTAGTCTCATGTCTCTGGCCTGTCCTCCATTGCATTTTTGAGCTATGGGAGACACATTACGCAGTTGAAGACTAGAGAATTCCAGACTGGTACTATTTAGCAGAACAAGGTATTGGTATATTCTCCAATTCTCTTGACACTGAGGTCAGTAATAAATTCAAAAACATTTTTCCATAGAAGAACCTGGACATGATTTCTGTGGGAAATAAGCAAGACCAGGAAATGTGCTTCTAGGTGCAAAGATGCTGTGATTTTTATCCCTGCCATCAAGGGGAATGTAAATTACCTGTTCTTTTTATTTTCAAAGGCTATTTAGCTTTTATACATTTTTCAGGCCAGGTTAAGCACCCAGGAAAGAAGCTTTGCTAAAATGAAAAGAATAAAAAATGTTATGCTGCACATATAATAGTAAACTTAAGATATGTGATGGTTTTTAGTTATTGTCTATTTGTGATCTTACTTCCAAAAAAGAAAAAAAAATACTTCCTAAAGCGCATTGGAATTAGAAGGCTAGGCAGGCCCATATTCAGTACTGTAGTGTTTGAACATAATTCTAGACCTTAACAACAAAAGCAGCCCCATCAAAAAATAGGAAGAAGAATTGAACAGGCACCTTGGAGAAGTTGGAGCTGGGACAGATTTCATTGGGGGATGACTCCCAGCTGATCCTGAAAATGTCTGGGCGGCAGGCAGGCTCTTTAGCACCATCACCACCCAAAAGAACTTTATAAAAGCCCATTATTTATCAGGGAGTATAAAAATGAAGGTGTGAAGAAAAATTCTCACCTCTTGCCTTCTGCAAACCCCAAAAGACATGCTAGCTCAAGGGTAGTAATCCCTGCTCTGCTGAACCCAGTGAGGTTCCTAGTTGTAAAAACTTATCTCCTGGGAGCTAAAGTCCTTATTTTTCCCCTATTTTAGCAGCGTATGATCTGACTTAAGCCTATTAATTTTCAGACTGAAGATGATTCTGCTTTGAAAACTAATTGTGTTACACACACACACACACACACACACACACACACACACACACACGCATTTTTTGTAATCTGAGATTCCATCCCAAAAAGGAAGGAGCAAAGCACAGTATATTATATTAAAGGATGGGGAAGGTATGGGTTGGAATTGATAGTATAACGGGTAGGGCGTTTGCCTTGCACACAGCCAACCCAGGCTCAATCCCCAGCACCCTATTTTCTCATTTGGTCCCCTGAGCACTGCCAGAAGAGATTGCAGGGCCAGGAAAACCCCTGAGCATCCCCGGCGTGACCCCAAAACCAAAAAAAGAAGATTTTGGAGGGAGCATCCACACACTTCGACAGTGCTCAAGGAACCCTGTGGTAATGGGCAGAAAAATCCCAGCTTCCTGCATCTGAAGCTTGTGCTCTAGTTCACTGAGCTGTCTCTAGCACAGAGCAGAGGATATTCTTATCTGACCAGATTGGGTGGGAATGGAGCCCTCACCTTCCTCTTACTCTTTGATACCTGTTTTTGTGAAGTTTAGGTGGTGCTCTATGTGAAAGAAGAGATGAAGAGGAATGATCTTCCAGAAACAGCAGTAATTGGGCTTCTGTGGACTTGCATAATGAATGCTGTCGAGTGGAACAAGAAGGAAGAACTTGTTGCCGAGCAGGCACTTAAGCACCTGAAGGTACAGTGTCAAATTTAGAAAGCATTTCAGGGCCAGACCAGTAGAAAGCTAGCATAGTGCTTACCTTACAAGGAGCCAACCCAGGTTTAATCCCTGTCACCCCATAGTGTTCCCTGATCCTGCCAGGAATGATCCCTGAGTGTAGAGCCTGGAGTCAGCTCTGAGCACTGTCCGGTATGGCCAAAAAAAAAACAAAGGGAAAAGGAAAAGAAAATGAAAGTATCTCAGCGGTAGGCAAGTGCAACTCATGATAACCCTACGGCTGACTTCCAACTGCGCTTCCCCTAGACTCAGGCCAAATCTGCAGATTAGGTCAGTCACAGAAGACTGGTAAGGATAATTATTGCATTTTAAGAAAACCATGATTGTACTCCTGTGACTATGAACCAAGGATATTTGGAATGACAGAAACAGTATGCACAAAGTCATCAAAATGATGGGGATCTAGGGGAAAGAGCCTGCCGGCATTCTTCCCAGACCTCACAGCAGTTAGCTCAATATGGTCTGGGTTTTATGTCTGTTCTTCTTTAGTGAGAGAAATCTGATAAAATGCTGGGCAAAGAAATTTTCTGATTGAACACAAAATCTAGGACACTTTCCTTGCTTGTGGCTGACCTGATTCAGTTCCAGTATCCTATAAGGTTCCCCAAGTATGCCAGCCGTGATCCTTCAGTGTAGAGCCAGAAGTAAGCCCCGAGCACCACCAGATATGGTCCCCTGCAAAATATATACATATATTTATATATTTTATGTATCACTTGTATCACTTGTCTTCCCATTGTTCATTGATTTGCTCGAGAGGGCACCAGTAACGTCTCCATTCGTTGGGAATAAGGTCCATTATTGTTACTGTTTTTGGCATATCAAATACACCATGGGTAACTTACCAGGCTCTGCTGTGGCTCTGGGTTCATCCCAGGGGGCCCAGTCTTTTTCTATGTCAGACCATCAACCATCCAGGGCCAACGGGGCAGAGCCCTGGGTGTAGACAAGCCTGTCTCCTGTCTGCCACCTGTGCACGCAGCCAGGCACCACAGCCACACCTGCAACACCTCAAAAGGCAGGTTTTTCTTTGTACTGTGATTTTTTTAAAAAAATATATAAATTATATATGTATATATGTATGTATATGTGTATATATATATATGCATGTATATATAAAATGAGAGGATACACGGTAGTATAATAAAAAAATTTAAAAAATAAAATAAAAAATAAAATGATAGGATAATCATAAAGTGAATGTTTCTAACAGCTTATTATTAGGGTCCCAGCAGTTTGGGCCCTATACCTCCCACCAACTTAACGGTTTTTCTTCCCAATTCTATTCTAGCAATATGCTCCCCTGCTGGCTGTGTTCAGCTCTCAAGGCCAGTCAGAGCTGATTCTTCTCCAGAAAGTTCAAGAATACTGCTATGACAACATCCATTTCATGAAAGCCTTTCAGAAGATCGTGGTTCTCTTTTATAAAGGTACCCATTCCTTTTGTTCCACTGTTTCCTGTCTATATTTTGTTGATGCTGAAGTTCTGAGCAACAAGCCAGAGAAGCAAAGGTTCATGGTGTTCATGCTAATTTTGACAAGTTTTAAAAGGCACCTTATTATGGAGAGAGAGAGAGGGTGCACACACCCAGAGCCATTTCCATTATTGGAAGTTGCTAAACGACTCTTAATGAGTTGGTTATTATATTCCTGGTGGGGGAGTAAGTGAAAAGAATATAATTCTGTAAAGTAATTAGGTCTGTTTTTTGATTTGAGAGAATTACCTTTAATAATAGTGATTACTAGAATTTTATGTAGTACATTGAGACTGTTTTAGGTGCCATAGAACTGACTTTAAAATTGCTAAAACAATTACTTTCTTTACTTTATATTTTAGTTACTTGGCCTAGTCATTCTCTTATTTTTTTTCACATTTACTATCTTTTTATCCTATTTGTAAGGATTAGGTTGCCATGACAATTGGCATGGCCTTTAATAAATGGATGTTATGTTTTTTACTAATCTCAGTTTTTATATGTACAGCCTATAAAATGTAGTCCTTAACTATTCTTTGAGCTTATGTAGTTTTATAAAGGAAAGAACTTAACAAGATGCACTTTGAATAGTAGAAAACATAAAATTAATTTTTATATTTTATATTAATTATATCCAGTTTTAAATGTATAATAGCATTTCATAAACATTTCAAACTTTCTACCCAAATTTCTCAAATGCACCCATCATTTTACACTTATTTGGGGAAATGTTTTCCCTTCAGAGTACTGAGTTATTCAGTGCAATTTTTTCTATCAGAAGGAATCCAGCGATTGCCAAATCCCACATAAAGTTTAGTAATTCGTCTGTTTTTCTGGCCAGTTTTGAATGTAGCCCTCTTGGAAGTGGTTGTGAGGTGGTGGTGTAAAATGAGGCCTCGCTTGACTGGGAAAGCAGTGGTCAAGCATGCAATCCTGTGCATGAGTACCTGGGTTCAATCCGCAGGACTAGAAAAATGAAAACAGATCTGGGGCTATAAAAAGATATCTAATATGGCCTCCAGGGCCAGCTGAAGAAACCCTCTGGTTCCAGCAGCCAGGGAGGAATATCAAGATCCACCCAGTAGCCCTTCTGTGCTCCACTTACTAGATGGAAAAACTTGTGGGACGGTTTTACATTGTGGTCGGTTGGCATTTTCTGCTTCAGAAAAGTAAACTGTTTATTAAAATGATAGCCTAAGCTAAACACCACTTCCTTTCTTTAAAATTAATTGCTAACTCAACCAGTGTTTCTTACTGATTGAGATCCAGTTGTTTGAGCCGTATCTGCATAAGATTCCATTTCATTATTCTACTTTACAAAAGTTAAAACTTTTCTTTTTTTTCAAACATTTGAGCCACATCTGGCAGTGCTCAGGGCTTACTCTTGGTGCCATACCCAGGCATCACTCCCAGTGAAGCTCGGGGACCATATGTAGTACCAGGGATTGAACCCGATTGGCTGCAGGCATGGCAAGTGTTGTACCTGTTGTACTATCACACCGACCTCATAAGATCTTTTTTTTTATGAGTGATGGCATCCAGATAGTATGTGAAGTAAGTGAAATATTAAAATACTTCACGTCTAAAAATAGCTAAGAGCATTTCCCCTTATTATAGTCCTGCTTTGAGTTTTTTTATTCTTTAGCACCAAAAACTATAGAACAGTGACTTTAAGATACAAAATAACCTAAAAGCTGCCCCCCAAGCAGTTCAGAAAACATGCAAGAGGCGGTAACTCTCCACAAGGAAATGAACTGGGTGATCAGCATTTTTCTTTCCTTAAGCGCAATCATTTATTTTTAAAAGTAATCGTAAAGTACTGAGGCAAGTCTGAGCAGGCCTGTGAGATATTGAGATATTAAAATTAAATGTCGTTTTCTAGGTGACTTATAATTTTCCACAGAATTATACATGTCATCTGTTTTTCTGAATGAAACAATGATGGCTCTCCTGAGAATATCGGATCCCTGTGGAACTATTTGTTTTGTATCACTGTTAGGGAAATTACTGTTTACCTCCTCAATCTTATTAAAAAAATAGCTTTGCCTTTGACTTGACTTCATTCAACAAATACCCGTGCAAAACAGATAATTTTTTAGAATTATTTAGATGTTCATATTTTGTACTACATATGACAAGCTAAAAAGATGTGTTGAGCCGTGTGTGTAAAAGCACTCCTGTCCCAGTTCTGGCTTTGCCTATGAATCACTAGGGAGCTTATTAACACAGAGAACCCCAGGGATTCCAGTGCACAGGTCTGGATTGGGCCTGAGAATTTGAATTTAAACATTTTCAGGCAATGCCATGATTGTTCTAGGACCACTGGCCTAGGTTCACTCTTCCTTGAACTACTGCAACATATTTCAGATTGTGTATATCATTACTTGCATGAATATATACACATTTAATTCTCACATTTAGTTATTCTTTTCCTAGCTGTGGATTCCTGTTATTTATTTAAGAAGCTTTTCACATTTTTTTTTGGGGGGGCAAGGTTTGTGCCACATTTGGGCCAGAATTTACTCCTAGCAAGACTTGAGGAACCGTATGTAGTACTAGAACTTGAGCTCTGGTCAACTCAATGAAAAGCAAGCCCCTACCCTCTGTGCTATCAGTCTCTCTGCCCCACTTTTCACTTTAGAGCAGGGTTTTAAACATGCAATAAGGAGGGGAATAATTTTTTTCACCATTGAAAGGAAAAAGTGGTTATGAGTAACTGTTGAAGATATACTTTATATGTTTTTTTTTTTTTTTGGTATTTCTGAGACAGAAAGGGAAAAGCAAATCTTGCATTAGTTTTTTTTTTATATCCTGCAAATGAGTATGATCAAAAGTCTTGCACATATTTTCAAATATCACAATTTTGAAAAAAAAATATTTTATTATACAACCATGAGATATACAATTACAAAGATGTTCATGTTCGGGTTTTGGTCAGTCAGTGTTCCAGCACCCATCCACCCATCAGTGCCCATTTTCCACCACCAATAACCTCAGTTCCTCCCCCTCCCGTAGCCTGCCTCTATGACAGGTTCTTTATCTTTCTCTCTCTCTCTCTCTCTCTCTCTCTCTCTCTCTCTCTCTCTCTCTCTCTCTCTCTCTTACACATGTGGATTGCAATATTTACCTTTAGAGGTTATCCGGGTGTATCTTTTTGCCTATATTCAATGCTCAGTTCTAGGCTGGTATTGTCATTTTCGACGATTATTAGCACACTGTTCCCTTCTCTGTCTTACCTAACCTCTGACACCCACACACTTGTGGTAGATTCCACCTTTGACGAGAACTCCTGATTCATGTTTTGCCTGACCTTGTATATTGGTATCATAATATATGTTTATGCATATATGTATATACACACACATACATATACATATACATATATATATAATATCACAATTTTTTAAAATAATTTGTCTATCTTCCTGAAGCATGAGGATTGGAAAATATAAAATTATTCAAATACCATTTATACCTGTATAATCTATTTTTTTGCAATAATTCAGGCTAAATTATATAAGGAATCTATGATATATAAAGCCTTACATTTTCTCAAATAACTTCTATAATTTTGTTTCACTGATTCTCATGAAAACAAGTGATTTGTTGTACAAATTAAAAAGAACTTTTTTCTTGTCAAAGAATGAATTGGAGCATTTTAAGTGTAGTGGCTACATAAATAACAAATGATAAGTGCTGGGAATGAAGAAAATAGCCCATAACTTCCTGGATTTCAGAGGAAACCCAAAAATTATAGACATTCACTTGTATCACTTGTTTTTCCGTTGTTCATTGATTTGCTCGAGTGGTCACCAGTAACATCTCCATATGTCCTGTCACTTGCTATGTATCCCAAGGGCATCTGCTCGCTCCAGGAACACGGAGAGCCTCAAACCATTCCTTCAGGTCATGGGAATGAGGTCTATAATTGTTACTGGTTTTTGGCATATCAAATACAATAGGTAGCTTGCTAGGCTCTGCCATGCGGGTAGTATACTCTCAGTAGTAGGCTCTCATCTCATGCATTTAACATATAGACATTAAGTCAATTATTAAGAGAAAAAAGAGTCACAGGGCTGGAATGATATACGGGCGTTTTTACCCTTGCATATGGCTGACCTGTGTTCAATCCCTAGTACCTCCCTGAGCCCCACCAAGAATTAATCCTGAGTGTAGAGCCAGGAGGAGAGAGAGAGAGAGAGAGAGAGAGAGAGAGAGAGAGAGAGAGAGAGAGAGAGAGAGAGAGAGAGAGACGAGAGAGAGAGACAGAGAGAGAGAGACAGAGAGAGAGAGAGAGAGACAGAGAGAAGATTTTTAATAGAGGGTGACAAGAAGCGCTGGGATGTCAACAGAAGGGCATTGGAGTCAGAGGTGAAGCCAGTTTGAGGGACATGAGGCTCCGGGGCCATGTTTGAAGGGACATGAGGCTCTCGAGGGACACAAGTGTTCTACGAGCAATGCAAGGAAAGTGACTGGTTGCTGACCAGAAGAGACAAAGATATATTTTAGGGAGACGGGGCCATAGTGATAGCACAGCAGGTAGGGCATTTGCCTTGCATGAGGCCGACCCGGGTTCGATCTCCGGCATCCCATATGGTCCCCTGAGCACCACCAGGAGTAATTCCTGAGTACAGAGCCAGGAGTAATCCCTGAGCATTGCTGGGTGTGACCCAAAAAAGCAAATATATCTATTTTAGGGAGACAAATTTTTTTTCATGCTACAGGAAATCTGTGTGCACTTGAAGAATCTCTTGTTAGATTTCCCTTCTTCACTGATATTTTTTATTTTTCATAGATGTTTCCCAGAGATACCAGCAACCACCTTATTATCACCAATTTTGATTAATTGCTCTTACCACTTTATTTTTTTTCTAGTGGAAAAAAATTTTCAGCTGTGATCACCCATCCCAGTGCACACATTCACGCATGTGTGCACACGTGCACACACACACACACACACACACACACACACACACACACACAGTCAAAGCCAGGGCCTCACACTTCCAGGGCAAGTGCCCTATTACTAAGCCACATCCGTAGCACTCTCCTACTCACTCTTCAAAAGAGTTTTACAATTAAACTTTTCATTAAGCAAAAGTTGAGTTTCTTTATAACTGTGATGTTCTTGCGTAATCTCAGAAGTTGCCATCTGTATGGTTTTTGAAAAGAAAGTGGTTTTCTTTTTCATTATTTCTTGCCTCTAGAAATTTGGTCTTGAAAGAGTATTATTTAGAATGAGCATTAACAAAGGATACACATGAACTTTAATGTATGTTCTGTAATCCATAGTCGGAGAGGAAGGAAAAGAAAGATAGAGAAAGGAAAGAAATAAAGAACCTGCGGAAGAGGGCGGGGGGAGGGGGGAAGGGGACGTTGGTGGTGGGAGAGGGCACTGGTCGGGTGGGTGCTGCTACACTGTATGACAAACCAAATATGAACTTTTTAATGTATATCTTTGTAATTGTAAAAATTAAAAAATTAAAAAAAATAAATAAATAATAAAACGTTTCTGAAAAAAAAAGTATTATTTAGATTCTTGTAAGAATGTCCCTTGCTTTTTTGGTATCATTATGTCCTATGTATATATTGTTCACTTGCCCTTTTTTTTTCCTAGTGGGCAGTGAATCACACAGTTTTGACTTATTTCACATGCTTCACCACTAAAAATGATTTCAGTGGTTGCAAGTTCTCTTTCAGCCTCTGTGGGGGCAATAGAACACAGACATGAACTCTGGGTTTGCAGAAAGATCATCTCAGATAAACATTATTACTGAACTGTAGCCTATGTTATCCTTCCAACATGTGCGCTGCTTTGTGTGCAATTTCTTCAGAAAAAAAAATAGAATGTCTCTTGTCCTGCTTGTCACATTTGAACTCTTATTTTTTTCACAATAGTAATGATAATGATGATTCTTTAGTACCTGTACATACTTTTTATCCAAAATTACACATATGGTACTCTATGTGATCAAAGTTGTATAACTGATAGAAATTACTAATGACAATCACAAGTATCTTAAATATATCTTAAAGACAGATTATACTAAAAGGAACTTTAAGACCTATATTTTTGTTGTTCAGTGTTTGGGAAAATTTTTCTGTAAATCAGTTTTGTACAGCAACAGATCACTTCCTCATGCTATGATCCTTGTGCTTCTTACCTCTGTGAAAACTGGGCTTCTAGTTCCATATTAGAATCCAGGAGAAAAGGACTTGGAGTTGAGAATAAGGAACTATAAACAGAAGAAGCAAATGAGTAGAAATAAAGAGTAATTCTTAAAGATTCATGGTTTTGGGGCCAGGGAGATAATACAAGGCCTCGCATGTGGCTGTGATGGCTGTGGCACTGGACCAAATCTCTGGCACCAGATGTGGTCCCATGGACACCAACCAGGGGTCACTCTTACCAGGACAAACACTGAACAATGCAGGGCTCAAAGCAAACAAAATTCCTGATTGTTACTTTTGTGTCTAAGTTATTCTTAAAATGAATAAACTGAGACTTCCTCCTTCCTTTGGAAATTGTAGTGCAATTTCAGAATCTTAACGTTTTTTAAAAACCAACCTTACTCTGCATTTTAGAGTACTGATCCCAGGAGGTTTATCTTTATAAAAAAAAACATTAATACTATTATTGTGTTCTGTGTATATATTTTTCACTTACCATTTTTTCCCCCTAAGAAAATAAGTCCCCTTAAAATACCAGTCTTTTGAGGTTACTGCTTATTCAAGATGTATTTAAAATTAACAGGCCACAGGTTGGACTTGTTGATTCATTTGTAAAATTAGAAAATAGCCCATTTTCCCACCAGCAAAGTAGACCGTAAGAGATTGCCATGTTCTGGGAGTGATTTCTAGGCTTGCATTATTTCACCCCATGAGAAGTATACATAAATTGTTAATTAAACTAACTGCTAAGATATGGCAGTGTTCAGATACCATGAAATGATTTGTTTAATTAAATGCCAGAATAAAACACTGATTTGAAATATGTAGTAACTATATAATAGATAGTAACTGTAAAATCTTTGATTTGAAATTGCAGCTGATGTACTGAGTGAAGAAGCAATACTGAAATGGTACAAAGAAGCACATGTTGCCAAAGGCAAAAGTGTTTTTCTTGACCAGATGAAGAAATTTGTTGAGTGGTTACAAAATGCAGAAGAAGGTATGATTTCACTTAAGTCTCTTGGTGGCGATTTAACAAATACCTTCTCATTATAATTCAAGATAACATCTGTCTCTTTTACAGATTTTTTTTAATTTCCTAAAAATAAAGTTCTTAAGATGGCTATTGTATGAAACATTTGCCTACATTTTAGTTTTTTAGTCTTCGTTTCTGAAATCAAAGCAGTAAGTTTGTAAATGATTGAAAATCAAAAATCATAAGTTATTTACCCTGATGGAGGAAAAAGAGGAAGGAATCATCAGCAGATGTTAAAGGGCAAAACAAAAATGTTATGGCATTATATAGACACATGAAAAGAAAAAATGATTTTTTTTCAAAAAAATAATAAGGGACTAGTACTTTAGTCTTTAACAGAGTCTAAGAAAATAATGCATGAGAGTAAAACCAAGTAAGCATGAAAAGTTTATTTTAGACAACCCAAAATCTAAGTTTTATATTCTCTGGTCGTACTTATGAGTACTGTATTTTTAGAAAATATTACTTTGTTTAAAAGCAAAAAAGGAGCCAGATTTCTTCTGCTATGAGATTATGACATAAGAGTATTTCACATGGTAAATGGTAAACAAACATGTCCTTAGTAAGGGGGGGGTAGGGTTCCATGCTCAAAGTTTCTGTCCATGAGTTAGCCACTGACGGTTCAGCTTCAGTGTGTTACAGACACCTTAAACTTTAAAAACAAATTGTTTTTTCTCTCTTTATAGAATCGGAATCAGAAGGTGAGGAAAATTAGATGGCGAAGCAAGAAGCACAATACCTAGCTCACCACACAACTCTATGATTGGGAATGCTGAACTATTTGAGAAGAGAAACGTGGCTTCTGATTTCACAAAAGAAATAAATAGGATAGACTTCCCTTGTGCAGAGGGGAAGGGGATTTTGTCTTTGTTTTGTTTTTCAATGGAGCCCTGAGGCATCAGCTACTATACTTGGGACTCTACCTCTCCTTCACTAGATGCTAACTTAAAGCCATTCAACCAGGAGTCATAGGAATCTGAAATTCTGTACTCAGCAGACTCCTCTTTTTAGCTGTATTTTCAGGTACTGTGTGGTAAATGCCCCACTGGTGTCTATTACAGGGCCACCTTGGTAGTTGTGTATCTGCTCGTGTATGTGATTTGACAGACCAGTTTTTTAAAATAAATGACTTTTTAAAAATCTGGGCTCATATTCTCAGAGCTTTGACTTCTTTTCTAGACCCGACACAGAGAACATGTGTTATGACACCTGTTTCAGAAATCTAAAATTTAAAATAATTGCATTTTTCCATCCATAAAAAGACCTGTTTATTTTGTGTCTGGAACTAATAACTTTTATCTTCGGAATGAAAGAAAAATCAGTCCAAAGTTACCCTCACCCAAGCACAGACTGGTCGTGGCTCCAGGTATAAGGGAAGAAGAGAAGGCATGCTTGGCAGGAGGTAGGACCATGGAGGGCTGTCTTGGGGAAGCTGTATTCAGTAGTGTACAGCACAATAGTTTGGAGATAAAGTTTTCACCTAATATTTTTAGAATACTGAGAGAATGTAGAAGAAATACTTTTGTAGGGCTGGAAAGATAGTACCATGGGTTATGCACTTGCCTTGGGAAGTGACCAATGCGCATTCATTCTTGGCGCCCAATCAGTTCCTCTAGCAATGCTAGGCGTGATCCCTGAGGGTAGAGCCCTGAGCACCACCTGGTATGACCAAAAGAAATGCCTTTGTAAAACTGGCATGGGGAAAGCATGACACCAAAGATGCCCTCTCTCATAAGTCTTTATAAATAACAAAAAACTTTTCCATACTGGAGACCAGAGAGATAATACAAGTATTAAGGTACTTCCTTTGCATGCTACCAACACTTTTCGGTAACTGGCTCAACATATGGCCCCCCATATACTGCCAGGCACAAGTACAGTCCCTGGCCACTGTCAGTTGTGGTCCAAAACAAAAAACACTCCTCAAAAAACTGTTAATGACAGATATAGACTGGGAAAAAATCTTTCTGAGAAAAATAATGATATGCTTTCAAAACATCTATACATAAAGCAAAAAATGTAAAAAAATTATCAGTTCATATGGGTAATTAAAACAAACACTTCACTGTTAATCAGAGATATGTAAAAAGCAATATTATTGAGATATAAAAATTATTAAGACTGATTATATAAGTCAAGGCTGGGAGAAAGGGAAGGAGAATTTTCAATGATGTTTACTTATTTCTTTAACTGAGGTCCACGCCCGACTGCTCAGCTTACTCTTGGATTTACTCCTGCCAGGGCTTGGGTACTATTTGTTGTGCCAGGTTTGAACCCAGGTCAGCTGGGTAGAAGGAATTGCCTTGAATGCTGAACTCTGTTTACTTTTAAAAAAAAATTTTAACTAAGCCACCAAAACAATAACATTAAGTCCTTCTATATCATTTTGATGCTCTGCTCATAAACAGTATTCTTATTAACACTTTACCTTATCAATAGTTATACATAACCATGATTTCTAAATCTATACAATTGTTCTTAGTATGGTGACATTTAATTTACTTACTACTCTTTTTGATTTTGCCTTGGGTTGGAGAGAGCTCAGCGACCATGAGCACATGCTTTCATGTAGGTGCCAAGTTCAATACCCAGCACCGCACCACATATAGCTCCTAGCATCTACTGGGAGAGGTCACTGAGTCAAGAGTAGCCTGAGAATACAGTAGTCCCAAATTCCTCCAAAGAAAGAAAACCGTTTACCTTGAAAATAATCCTTTCGAGCCTTGAAAAGATAGCTCGATGGCTCAGTGACTTGCATGCCAGAGGTGAGGGTAGGATCCTTGGCTCTATATGTCCCTGAGGACCTGTGGGTGTAACCCTACACCAACAGAATAAAAACAACTACTTAGGAATCTAGGGAAATAGCTCAGTCTGGTGCACATTCCTGACATGTGGAAGCCCCAAGTTCAATTCTGGCATTTCATGATCCTCCTAGGTACCACTTGACATTCATGTATTTAACCCTAGTGACTTCCCAAGCATTCAGGGCTAATCCAAGCATTGAGCCATCAGTCTCACACAGCTGGACCTTATCACTGGACGTGGCCTCAGGTGAGCACTGCCTGTGGGGCCCTCCAAAGGAAATGAATAATACCACCACTTAGATATTCTTACTTAAATCTTTGCTCTCCTATGACTATTTAGGGAAAAATAGAAAGTTGTGTCACAAAGATTTTGTATTTTTTGGACAACATTTCATTTTCTGAGTTTGCTTTTATACCCTAAATGCATTTCTCACTCTATGATGGGTACAGTTCAAGACAATATTATGTCTTGAACTGTACCCATCATTGAAATGGAAATGGGTACAATTAATATTGAAAGTTCAATATATTGAACTTTCAGCAATATTAGTCTCTAAATATGTGAAAGGTGAGGCACCTGGAATTCAGCAGATCCAGCTTGTAAAATTCTAGGGGTGAGGGACAGTAAAATATTTTACATTCAAGTCGAGAAAACCAGCAGCGTGGAAGAGCTGCCCGCTTGCATTGTGGCAGAGTTGTCTAATGTGTCCACAGCTCAGCGGCCTCAGGTCTGTAACCTCACCTCCCAGCTAGTGCAAGCCTCTGAACTCTGAAAGCTGCTGAGGGTGTCTTTAAGGACAGAGGAGCCCTTTCCTCATTTAGAGATAGAAGTAAAATGTCTTTTCCATGCAAAACACCTTTTCAGAACTAGGTTTTACATAATTAAAATGTCTAAATCTTGTGGGGGCTGGAATGAAAACTGTCATTGGACTTGCCCTGGAAACCTCCCTAATCCTGCTCCCAAGCTGCTCATTGAGCGCTCAGTAATCTTTTCACCTGTGTTTGAAATGGCAGAATTTTGTGATTGAGTCATCAGTTGACCCCCAATATCCTAAGCAGGAACACATGAAATCTGCTTACTAAGCTAAATGCGGCACTGTTTTGACAGAATAATTGTGTGACATTTGACACAAAACTTTTGTAGATAGTTTTAGAATGCATACGTTACAGAAGTTCTCTCCACCATCCCAGGGAAACAATCTCTGCCTCCCAAAAAGGAACATTCCCTTTTTTATATGGATGGGATATGCTGAAACATAAATTGCTCTGATTTTTTTTTTTTTCTGTTTTTTGGATCACACCCAGCAATGCATAGTGGCTATTCCTGGTTCTTCCCTCAAGAATTACTCCTGGCAGTGCTTGGGGAACCATTTGGGATACTGGGGAATCAAATCCGTGTTGGCTGAGTACAAGGCAAACGTCCTAAGGCTGTACTACATCTGTACTGCTCCAATTGCTGTGATTTAAAGTGTACTTCCACTAGACGGGGAGAGAGATGAGTTTGGAGTTGGTTACTTGGCCCTGCAGTAATTAGCTGTGTAGCTAATTAGTCGGTCACTTAACTCTTGGCATTTGCGTTGCTTAATTGTAAAACCAGGGAACAGTCTGTAAAGTGATCCATCATGAGTCCCACCACCCAATGTAATATACCAAACTTTCACAAATTCTCAACTGTGGTTTGTGATTTAAGAAAGGTAAAATATAGTTAGGCTGGTTTGCAAACCTCAGAATGCATCATAATCACCAAGAGGACAATATCAATTGCTGTCCACACCCCTGACCCCGAATGCGACTCCCACACCTGAATTTCTGACTCCGTCTGAGGGTCAGATCTCCAGTGATTGCTAATGCTTCTGATGTCACGACAGCAGCAGGTGAAGATTATGAGGAGCCATTTCTTTTTTTTTTTTTTATTTTATTATACCACCGTGATATACAATTACAAAGATGTTCATGTTTGGGTTTTAGTCATACAGTGTACCAGCACCCATCCCCTCCACCAGTGCCCATTTCCCTCCACCAATGTCCCATGATTTCCTCCCTCCCCCAGCCTTTGTCTATTGTCAGCACTTTCTCTCTCTCTCTCTCTCTCTCTCTCTCTCTCTCTCTCTCTCTCTCTCTCTCTTTCTCTCTCTCTCCTCTCCCAAGAAGAGTGCGAGCCGAGAGAGAGAGAAAGCAGGCTAGTTTTATTTTTTCCTTTTAGTTAGGTTTTGTTGCTCTCTCTCTCTCTCTCTCTCTCTCTCTCTCTCTCTCTCTCCCCCCGCTCACACACATTGTGGCTTGTAATACATAAATTTAGAGGTGATTATGTATATCTTTTTGCCTACTTTCAATGCTCAGTTCTAGACCTGTATTATCATTTCCAATAATTATTAGTACACTGTTACTTTCTCTGTCTTACCTAACCTCTGACTCCACACATTTGCAGTAGGTTCCACCTACTGACATAACCTCCTGATCCATGTTTTGTCTGGCCTTGGATATTGGTAAATGCAGTCATTCTATATCTGCCCTTTTCCCTCTGGCTAATTTCACTCACCATGTATTAGGATCCATTTCTATGCTTTTTGTGGTCCTATTTATATCTTGTTTAAAAAAAACAGGTGCATGTGTTTGTACACTTAAATTTTCTTTCCCATTCAAAACAATACTTAGCTTGTCAGGAAGTTGGTTTTCGGTAAGCGAGGGCTGTAGTTAGCAATTCCTTTCTAAAGGGTTGATCATAAGCAGCATTCTTACATTCTTACAATGTTGAAAACTAAAATCACATACCAACTCTCAGTCTTGGCTGCAGTAGATTTACCTGGAAGGCTTGTTGGTCATGCACTGCCGCCTCCCTCTAGGTGGATGTTGGGAGATTTGGACTTACTCTGGCAGTGCTCCAGGGAGTGCCAGAGATCGAACCCTTGTCAGCCACACACTGCAGCCCCTTATTAGACACTGTTGACAACAGTGCCAGAGTTTCTGACTCAATGCTCCTTGGGGAACAGCAGGATTTGGATCTCTAACAAGCTCCAGCTCCAATACTTGTGCTGGTGTAGTGATGACACCACAGCCCATGAGAAGCTCTGGTGCAGATGATTTCTAATCCCTTGCCTCATACAGGACCTTGATTTATAAGAGTTCGAAAAGCTTCTGACTAATATGCCTTGCTTAGTCTCAAATCCCTCACTTCTCTGAACTTCTAAAATACACTTAAGAGGCACCAGAAGTTTTGGAGATAACCTGAACTCAAACTGCCTTGACTTCCTACATGCAACAGAAAAAAGTTTTGAGTAAATGCTGAAACTTTCTTAGCATTCCCTTTCTTTACCAGGAAAGTTCAATTGTTTTTTCTCACTGTGGCCCCCAGAGGGTGCTGCATTGCCCTCTGAAGCTAGCCGGAAGTGCAGAACACTAACCCACCAATCCACCCCTAACCCACTAGATTAGAACCTCTGACTCACCTCTGCCACCTATTTAACCGGCCCTTGTGATTCTGATGTGGGTTGGGGTATAAAAAGAACACTGCCTTAGAGCTGAAAGATAGTACAAGGATTGAGTTTACCTTTCTCCAGCTGAAAGCTTCAACCCTACCCCCACCCCTACTACCCACATTGGTCTAGGCCCTGGAGCACAGCTAGGTGTGGCCTCCCAAAACAAAACTAATTAAAAGCACAGCAAAGCAAAAACACTGCCTAACCTGAAGGGAGTTACAACGAAACATTTAAAACAAAACAAAACAAAACCAAAAAAAAAAAAAAAAAAAAAAAAAACGGCCTTAACCTGAAGGAGGTACAAGGAAAGAATTAAGCAAAGCCCCACAAAAACCCGGGACCTGAATTACAAAAGCAGAGGCAAGAGTTGTGGCCCTATAGGAGGGGCAGTGTCCACTGCTGGCGCCACGACGAGACCGTGAGTTTGGGAGACTGGATTTGGGGGACCGCTTGGGAAGTGTGGGGTGAAAGCTGATTACGTCGATTTATTACACTATGAGTAAACAAACAGGGAGCCCAATAACAAAGGAGCAGTTAGGAGCAGTTTATAGGGGCAGAGCACTGGTGCAGTGAGTAGGACCCGCATTCCGGTCGCACCCGGCAATGCTCAGGGGTTTCTCCTGGCTCTGCACTCAGAAATTACTCCTGGCGGTGCTCGGGGACCATCTGGGGAGACCAGAGATCGAACCAGGTCGGCACATGCAAGGCAAACGCCCTACCCACTGTGCTATGGCTTCGACCCCCAGGACCCTATTCTATCCATAAGGTCCCCTGTGCCTACCTGAGTGGAGAGTCAAGACTAACTTTAGCATTCCCTTTCTTCTTTACCAGGAAAGCTCAATTGTTTTTCTCACTGTGGCCCCAGAAGGTGTTGCAGTGCCCCCTGGAAGCTTGCCGGAAGCACAGATCAGCCTTCCACCCCTAACCCACCAGATTAGAACCTCTCTCTCACCTCTGCCACCTATTTAACCCGCCCCTGAGAATCGCCCTAGGTGCTCCCTTCCAACCCCCACCCAAAGGTCTCTATAATGCCTGGTTCCCCAAAGGAGAGCTCATTAGATCCAGAGATTTGAAACCGAGTTCGTCCCCACCTCCCCACCTGCCTGCAATGTCCCTGGCCCAGAAGAGAGGCTTTTTTTTTCCCCCTAAGAGTTACACTTTGATTCCCTAGTACTGGGACACATTTGCAAGGCTGTTTTTATTTCCGGGGACAATATTCACAATGGAAGGCCAGGTACTGGGATGAATGTGACAAGAAAAGAGAACAGACTTTTCTCTCGGAAATCAACATTGGAGCCCATGAACTCCCAGGGAGTGGACAGGCTAATAGCCCAGCCATGCAGGTGGCATCAGGGGGCACAACAATACTTTGCCGTGAGACCCTGTGTATAGGTATGTAGGCCTGCCCTAACAAATCTGCTTCTAGAAGCTTCCATCAGATCCAACAATGATATATGAAACTTTACCTTTTCTGATAGAATACAAAAAGGAGAAAAAGGCAAGTTTCAAAGGTGGGAACTCAAGAGGCAAGAAGCATTTGAAACTGCTACAGAGGCGTGCTAAAGGCTTATAGCCCACTCTACCACCCCCAGGACTGCTGATCTACTACCTGAGTCAGCCTGACATAGGATGTTACCACCTCCTTGCATGTAATGATTATGTTATTAACATAATTATGATTATGTTAGCACAGGTGCTAAAGACCAATAAGCAGGTCTGGCTTCAGTAGTAGGCACCAGGGACATTTTAAAAAGGACTGAGAATAGGCCCGGGAACCAGTATGCAGAGCCGCAAAGCGGCTGGGGAGACTGGAGCCCGGCTCGCGCCGAGCCCAGCTGACAATGGGATCCCGAGGAGGGCAGATGGGTTTTGGGTGTTGGCCCATCGCCTCTGGGGGGGTCCCGGAAGCAGCCGGATGAAACTCACCCATCACACTAGCCACCATCTTCGCTGTCCAGACGCTGAGAAACTGCCTCACGACCAGATCAACAGAGCAAGACCAGTTCGAGCCCAGGTAGGCGGCTCCCAGAAGCGGGAATCACTGGGAATTCGCCAGATGGAGTCAGGGTTAAGCCACTCCCCCTCCATTTTGTCGAGCCTGGTGGACCCGCCCAGGAGCTGCCCGGGAACCAGTATGCAGAGCCGCAAGCGGCTGGGGAGACTGGAGCCCGGCTCACGCCGAGCCCAGCTGACGATGGGATCCCGAGGAGGGCAGATGGGTTTTGGGTGTTGGCCCATTGCCTCTGGGGGTCCCGGAAGCAGCCGGATGAAACTCGCCCATCACACTAGCCACCATCTTCGCTGTCCAGACACTGAGAAACTGCCTCACGACCAGATCAACAGAGCAAAACCAGTTCGAGGCCCAGATCGGCGTGGCGCGCGGTCCACTAAAAATAGTGAAACAGTAATGTCTTTTAATGCACTGTATTCCACGAAGAGCAGGAAAGTTTATCAGGAAGGAGATATAAAGACAAAAGAAATGACATACAGAATCTGCCAAGTAGTTGAGGTGCGGGAGGAGGGAGGGAGGTGGGGACATTGGTGATGGTAGATGGGTTTAGGTGGAGGGATGGGTGTTGGAACACTGTAGATCCAAAACTCTACATGAGCATCTTTCAATTGTATGTCTAAAATGGTGCAATAATATTTGGGGGAAAATAATAAAATTAAATAAAAAAAAAAGGATTGAGAATAAAGGGGGAGAGGATCAACAGAAGGAGAAGGCAGACAGAGCTTCAAGAACATGTCCCCCATTGTAAAAGGGACACCATTGGGCGTCCCTACTTTCTTTTCCCCCTTACAAAAAGCCAGTGTCATTTTAAATAAACATGATGCAGAAGATAACCCATTCAGCAGGGTAGAAAGTGATGGCACGACCCTCATCCCAAATCAAAAGGGTATTTCCAAGCCTCACCCACCACATGGTTGAGTCACAGAATAGTTGAGTTACAGAATTGAAAGGAGTGAGGCTCTTAGGACTTAGCCACCTGTAATATGTTGGTTCTCACATCTGAAACAGGTGGTGTTGATTCCGACTGGCAATTAAGGGCCAATACTCCCTGACACTGGGATTGCAAATAGGAAGAAGTAGCAATGCCTTGAAGAGTTTAATCATTCATCCAGAAGTTATCGATTCTGACATTACCAGAGAAATCAAAATAATGTCTGTTAACAGTGATAGCCTAGCATATGTGGAAGAGGGAGAAAGGATAGCACAACTCATACCGTTATACTGCATTAAGGTAGGAAAAGCAGCGAGCAGGGTATCAGGTGCTGGAGGATTGGATAGTTCAGGTGAGGCATGATGGACTCAAACCATTGAATTGTAAGAACCATGATCAAGTTGATTATTGAAGGAAGGATATTTGAAGCTTCCAGGGGTAGCTTCATCTTGCCTCCTGGGTGCCTTATGGTCAGCTGAGCTAGGGAAGAGCCGAATGGCAGCTCTCCCCGGTGCATCTGAGTCTCTGCATCATGGCCGAGAGCCCCGAGGCAGTTCGTGGGCAGGGCCACCAGGCCTCCAGGATGAATCAGAGAGGGGAAGGAGTACCCCAGCTCCATCTCCAGGAATGCCCGGTGACTTCTGCCTCTGAGAGCTGCCTACCTGGGCTCAATAATCAGGTTGATTATTGTCCAGCAATAATCAAGTTGATTATTGAAGGAAAGACATCAGAGGTGACTGCTCTGTCGTGTCTATTCTCCCATCGCAAGGGAGCTCGTTCCTGGAGGAGTCATCTGACACCTTAACAGAAATAGGGACATGTTTGTTTAGTCAGACAAAGTGCCATTACTTTAAGGTGACAAGATAAACAAGATCATTCTGGCACAGTGCAAACAATCGGAGTTCCTAAAATTCATGTCCATCTTTGGGATCATGATATATTATCACAAATAAAATAAGAGGGTCACCACCCCTTTAAATAGTGGCCACTGTTCACAAATCTCCACCACCATACCCCGACTCAGCATAGTGAATCTCAAATATTGGAAAGCAGAAGAGCTTGTCTGAATGGAACAGTGACTTCTACCTGAGAAAAACCTCAAGCAATAGATCAGTCAGTGATAGAATAATTACAGTAGGGTCATACAGAAGAGACGAACAGTACAAGGAATATACCTAGCTTTGTTATAAAGAATGGTGAATGGTAGCTACTCCATGGCCAAGTGACCAAATGCTGCTACTGGAAGAGATGGACGCATTGCAACCAGGACTGCCAGCCCAACTATGATGCTCTGGTAGTGTTAGATCTAAAAGACTTTTTCACTGTCCCTCTTCCCACAGACAAAACACTTTGCTTTTACAGTTGCAGCTCCTAACAATGTAGCCCCAACTAAGAGATATCAATGGATGATGCTTCCCGAGGAATGAAAATTAGCCCCACATTATGTCAAAAGCATGTGGACCATGCTGTTGCTTCCCAGACATGTTTTGTATCACTTTATGGCTCATTTGTTCATTGCAGGGCCATCTCCTTTCTAACTGGTAAAAGCCATGAGTAAATGGAAAAATAGGAGTTGTAACAGGCTGACTTAATCATACCACCTTCCCCACCCCAAAAAAGCACAGCTGGAATATCTTTATGAGAATCTGGGTTCTATAATAGATATATCTCAGATATGTCCTCCAAAAGTAGAGATAAAAAATCAGCCAAACTTAAAATTCTAAATGACTTTTATTGGGAGACATTCATTGAACTAAGCTTTTTCTCCCTATATCTATAGCTGAATTGGAACAGTAATTTACATGTTAGAAGAACCACTGAATTGAATTCCCTAGGAAAGTTAACCAAAGAACGTGTGATACAAAAAAAATTAGCCATATGGCCACACAAATTCTTGTCTTGCATGGAAATCCCTGGATAAACCTATTTTTTGAACTAACAATGGGAACTATAGAGATCCCTTTTGCAATATTTTAAGTGGGTTTTTTGTTCATTTTTTAAATATTTTATTATAACACTGTTAGATATAAATTACAACATGTTCATGTTTGAATTTTGGTTCTACAGTGTTCCGACACCCATCGCTCTACCTCTGCCCATCTCCCATCACCAATGTCCCCACCTCCCTCCCCCCTTTCCCCAGTCTACCTCCATGGCAGGTTCTTTATCTCCTTTCTCTCTTTTTCTCTCTCTCCTTCTCACTTCCCTTTCTTACACATTGTAGATTGTAATATATTCTAGACATGATTGGTTCTGCTAGTTTGATGTACCGGGTCCAGACCATGAAAATGGAAGCTATTATGGTGAGCGAGTCTCATTTGGCTGCTTCCGAGGCCAACAGAGGTGATGGGCCCACCCAAAAACCCATATTGCCTCCTGGGAGCCTCATAGTCAGCTGAGCTAGGGGGAGCTGGATGGAAGCTCTCCCCATGTGTCTGAGTCTCTGCATGATGACTGAGAGCCCTGGGGCAGCTCGTGGGTGGCCTCTGGGATGGGTCAGAGAGGGGAAGAGGTACCCCAGTTCTATCTCCAGGAATGCTCGGTGACTTCCGCCACTGAGAGCTGCCTACCTGGGCTCAAACTCAGCTGCTCTGAGCTGGTCTTGAGATCAGCGTCTCTATTGCATGGGTTCTGATGAGCTGTGGGGTTCAGGCCATGATAATGGCAGCTATTATGGTGAGCAAGTCTTATCCGGCTGCTTCCGAGGCCCTACAGAAGTAATGGACCCACTCCCAAAACTCATCTTGCCTCCTGGGAGCCTCCTGGTCAGCTGAGCTAGGGGGAGAGCTGGATGACAACTCTCCCCTGTGCGCCTGAGTCTCTCATCTTTCTATCTCTATTTCTGTCTCTGTACTTCCCTGTCTCTTCTCCTACACCTTGTGACTGGCCTTACGGTTTATGATGCAATTATCTATGTGTATATTCAGTAATGTGTATATCAGTTCTAGTGTGACATTATAGTTCCTCATTCCCCATCAATCTCCCCAGTTTGTTACAACTCCAATGATCATTGTGGTGTACAGATGTGAAAGATCCTGGGAAGGACCTTGTCCTAGCCTACTTTGTTATCTAAGCCTCTTGTGTGGCTGCTCACTGTCACAGCTATGCATCTGGTCTACTCCTTGTTCGGTTCATCTGATTGCGGAGGCTGCGAGCCCATAGCCACTCCAACTGGTATGGAGACAGAGGAGCCCAAATCCCTGCTCCAATTCCAGACAGCGTGGCTTCCCCCAACATGACTGCTTTACCCTAAGAGCTACGTTAGTCTCCGCTGGGGACTAGCCAATTCCTCAGAGACTCCATGGGCTGCTCCATGTGGGCTGGGCAGCACAGCTCTGTGTCTGGTCTGTCCCTTGTTAGTTCACCTCTATTGTTACTGTTTCTAGCATACTGAATACACCACAGGCAGCTTTCCAGGCTCTGCCATGGCTCTGGGTTCATCCCAGAGGGCCCAGTCTTTTCCTATGTCAGACCATCCACCACCCAGGGCCCATAGGGCAGAGCCCTGGGGATGTAGACAAGCCTATCTCCTGTATGCCACCTGCCAACACAGCCGGGCACCACAGTCACACCCGCAACACCTTGAGGGGCATGTGGCCCACCTTTTGCAATATTGGTCCAACCAGAATATAAGTACTTGGAATATTTGTATTTGTCATATCAGTCTAAATCTTATACTACCCTAGTAACCACTTTGATCAGTAAAGCATGATAAAGATCTTTACAGTTGCAAGGGAAAGAGCCTAATAAAGTCATTGTTCCATTGATAGGGATCAGGTTAATTTGGCTTTCTAATTTTCAGTTCCCTGTCAATGTGGATTAGAAGCATAACCTGGGAAAACAGATAATCGCTTTCTTCAACACAAGATATTAGAGAGCTCCCCCAAATTATGAAATCTTACCCTTTGAAGCATACCCTTACTGTATTTACTGACACCAGTGTCCGAATGTGAAAGCAGTCTGTTGAACAGAGAGTGTTCAAAAACATTATGCAAACTTAGCAGTTCTACTTGCAACAACAGGAACTTTTGCCATTAGCTATGTTTTTAAAGATATTTCTAATCCAGTTAATTTCATATTCTGCTTATGCTACTTTTGTAACACAATGCGTAGAAACAGATAAAGAATTGCAAACCTATTCTGAGTCAACTTTTGCTCAGTTGAGAGAAGCTGTTCAAAGCTGCAGCCCATTATCATTGCCAATATTTGGTCCCACTCCAAATTACCCATTCGATTAGTAAAGCAGAACAATCGTGTTGACAAATTAGCAGGAACAGCATTTCAAGGAAAATTGGATACTCAGTAATTACTGTATCATCCCACCCATGATTTACAGGCACTTTTAAATAACTGAATTACAGGCATTTTTAAATTAGTAAAAAATAAATTACATGTATTCTTGAATCATGCCCTTCCTACATGGTCTTGCAATCTCTAGGACCTCCTATTGGGGCCAATCTTGAAAGTTAAAACCCTGTATCATATGGCAAGTGGATATTACACATAGTCCATCATTTTTGGTTTTTGAGGGTGTACATGTAACCATAGATACATAATTCCACCTGATGTATGTTTCTCATTAGCACAGAAGAGTCTCAGGTGAAACCTACTCTATAGCCACTTTACAATTATGGTAGCCTCCCTGTCAATTAAAACAAATAATTGTTTGGCATATATTAGTCAAAAGTGTAACATATTCTGTCCAGAATGGAACATTAAACACATAACCATCAGTCCCAATAACCCACAGGGAAAGGCCATTATAGAAAGGGCCCACCACACATTAAAATCACAATAACAAAAAATAAAGAGGAGCTGCAGATATGTCCCTACAAAGAAGTTTACATAAAGCCGTAATTACTCTTAATTTTTCTCAATGGTCCTAGGGAAAGCACCTCTCCCTACAACCCTGCAGCCCCCTCCCCACTCCCCACCCACAAAATTCAATCAGAGGGACCCTTAAGGAACAACAGGGAAATTGGTATTTTGAAAGAAGCCTGAATCAGGTCAATTAAGACAAGAGGTGCTATTTACCTGTGGCAGAGGGTATGCTTGTGTTTATCATTAAAGGCCGCGGTCCCTATTTGGAAACCTGGCTATTACATAAAACCCTACAATGAACTAAGTTACCAGAAGATTAAGAGATATCAGGACTTGGTGAAGAAGGATTTGTGAATTGCCGTAAATATTATCGGCAGACACAGGCAGCACCATTCACTACATGAGGATGGTTGAAAAGAACATGTTGGAAAGCCACTGAAATCTGCAAAGAAAAATGGAACCCAAGAGATGGGGCTACCTTTACACTGGCTCTTTTTGCTGTTATACTAGTGATCTCTGATTCTCAGACTCTTTCCATTAATAATCCCTGGTCTGAGTGTAGGAGCCAGAACATTTGAATAGATCTAGACAAGATTGTTAATTATTCTCACTTTTGCTTATCTTGAGAGCTTATGGTGAACCATTTACTGGAATCTGGCCTAACATTGTATGCAAGGCCGCCAGAAACTATAAGGAATTTTGTTTTCTCCATTGATAATTTTACTGTTAATTACCCTAGCTTCTACAATTGGGTAACCTATGAGCTTGCTGGCAACACTCTCACCGTTGCCACTCTGCATGTAGCCATCTATCCCAATGTTTCACATGCCCAAATTCAGAACTGTATTGGCTCTTACTGTAAAAGATTATAGAAGAGTAAAATGGAATGTAGTAAATTCTAAAATATATCCTTGGGGCTGGAGTGATAGCACAGTGGGTACTATCACTCACTGTGTGCAAGGGCGTTTGCCTTGCACACAGCCAACCCGAAGTTCGATCCCTGGCATCCCATATGGTCCCCAGGCACTGCCAGGAGTAATTCCTGAGCAAAAGAGCCAGGAGTAACACCTGAGCATTGCCGGGTGTGACCCAAAAAAGCAAAATAGATAGATAGATAGATAGATAGATAGATAGATAGATAGATAGATAGATAGATAGATAGATAGATAGATAGATAGATAGATAGATGATGGATGGATGGATAGATAGATAGATAGATAGATAGATAGATAGATAGATAGATAGATAGATAGATAGATAGATAGATAGATAGATAGATAGATAGATAGATAGATAGATAGATAGATAGATAGATAGATAAATGAATAAAATATATCCTTTAGCTTTTGGATATGTTCCTCTTCCCTGGGTGGTACCTGTGCCCAAAAAATATCCAAATATTTGATATTTGAGAGTTCTCTGCCATCCTCTCAAACGGCGCCCATTGTCATCTTAGCTGGCTAGTTGTAGTGTTACTGTCTAGGGCAGAGATGAAAGGAACTGAGGAGCCCTAGAAACCATCTCTCCTGATTGCAGGATTCAAATTGAATTGAAGCTGAATATGTAGGTTTAGTTCTATCATTGGGTGGGGTGCCTGGGCTTGCATTTCCCTAGCACAAAATTTGTCTCTGGATTAGCCTGTATTTTGGCCAACACTCTCAATCATATTTTACAAGCCTTGGCTCTACTACACAGGAACAGACAGAATTGAGGTAGGTTCTTCTGGACAATCAAGTGACCATTGATTACTTGCTATTATTATTAAACAATCATGGGTGTCAGCATGTTAGGAATATGTTTTGTTTCAATTTGTCTGATCATAGTTGATCCATCAAAGCAGAAATACAAAAGCATTAGAAAGTTAGCTAAGGTTGAGAAAGTTAAGAAAAGGCTCTTGGTGGGCTGTATTACCAGCTGGCTGCCCGGCTTGTCCTGGGAAAGACAAACAGTTGTATTTGACTTCTGAGTGTAATGACTATGTTGTTCTCTTTCACTGCTTTAATCTCTCTGCAACCATGTTATTCTCACCCAACTATGTTAACCCAAAAAAGAGGTTTTGCTATTTCAGAAACAGATATCTAGATAATGTATGTTTTACTGTCCTATGCTCAGGAAAAAAATACATAGAATAAACAGAAAAAGGAAGCCTCCAACAAGGCCTTGAAGGCTAGCCTTAGGGAAAAAGATAATAAAGAAAGAAAAGGGAGAAATAAAGGAGATGCAGAGAGTTAAGTGGGAAACCGCAGCTTGGCAGGAAAAGTCACATTAACCTATACTTTAGGAAAAGCAAATCAGAAACAGGAAAATGTCTCTGGAGGGCAAGATGACCTGGCATCCTTACACATTTCTTTTTGAGGACATGAGGGAATAAGAAAAGAGGACGTCATTGCCCTATGACTCAGGAGCTCTATGACTCAGATCAAACTATCGAAGTAGCAAGTAACTAATCGGAACTCACTCCCTAATACATGGGAACACCTGAAAACTAACAGTTCTTCTAAAACCAGGTTTCTCATAATGATTTGCATTCAGCAAGTGAAAATGGAAATAAAAATTCCAACATATTCTTGTCATCAACCAGCAGGTTTCACAGTCACAAGTAAGTACTTTTCTAAATTCTATGCAATCTGGTAAGCAATTTCTCAACAATATATACCAAAGGACACTTCTAGGAAAATAGAAACATGGGGCAACAAGAGTAGTGAAAGAGTTTGGACAATCTTTAAAAAAAAATGTTGTATGTTTTTATAGGAGTCTAGATCATTAGGCTAACTAGTTTATTAAAAAAATACAAGATTTTAAAATTCTGACACAGTATTGAAAGCTGGTGATAGAATAACATAAAATGTCTCATCATTCTTTTTTTAACAAATTATAACAAGTGATATAAAATAAATTATTGATGGCCTGCTCTTTTTTTTTGCTTTTTGTGTCACACCCAGCGATGCTCAGGTGTTACTCCCAGCTCTGCGGTCAGGAATTACTCCTGGCACTTCATGGGGGACCATATGGGATGCTGGGGGACCAAACCCATGTCATCAGCATGCAAGGCAAATGCCCTACCCCGCTGTGCTATAGCTCCGTCCCCATTGATGGTCTGCTTTGGGGGCAGGCTTAAGGGTGATTGGGAAAATTAGAGATAATGTTAATGGGACGGTGTGATGGTGATGGGATTTGTGTGTTGTTATATTGAATGTCCATAATAAGTAGTAGTGGGGTGGACATACCAGCTGTGCTTGGTGTCTGTTCCTGGCTGTATGCTCAGGGATCTCTCTTTGGAGTTGTTCAGGGAACATACCTGGCATAGAACCCTAGTTAGACAAGTGCAAGGCAGGTATTACCCAACATCCTCTCTCTCCAGCTCCCTGTGCCCCTTATTATGATGACTTATTTGTGGTGCATATGTTTGTTTGCACATGCCACAGATTGTGTCGGAGATTGAGCACTTTTGTGGATTGCACTCAGCATGTGAGATGGTGTCAGATCTCTACCTGAGCCATACATGTGCATTTTGAAATGAGTAAATATTTGGAATTTCTATATTATTCCATTGCTTTATAGTTTAATGTCATTGTGGTCAAAGAAAATAGGTCATATAGTTCCAGTGATTTTTAAGTTTATTGAGACTCATTTTTAGCCCACCAGATGGTCTGTCTTGGTGAATTATCAATTGAAAATGACATGTGTACTGCAATTATTGGATGGTGTGTTTTATAAATACCAATAAAGTTATGATTGTTGAAAGTGTCTTTCATGGTTTCTTTGCTTACTGTTAGGGTCCGGAGTCACAAGTTTTTAGGAATCACAAAGAAACCTGCCAGTAATGCAAAACACAAGTGCAGTTTATTAAGCCAGCCAGCTGGGGTCAAGCTTTTAGGCTCTCAGGCCAAAGTAGGACCCCGAGTAAGCTTTAGATTATATAGCCACTATTCACTTCATTTCCTGTGCAAACTTAAAGAAGAGCATGATTCATAGAAAGACATTGCTCCAGTTGCACAGACGGGTTGTATTGATCACTATCCATCACTATCTTCCCGTTCATCATCTATTTGCTAGAGCAGGCACCAGTAATATCTCCATATGTCCTGTCTCATGCTAGTAGAACCCAAAGGCATCTGCTTGCTCCAGGAACATAAAAGATCCTCAAACCATTATATTAGGTCATGGGAATGACCTAATATAAATGTTCCTGGTATTTGGCATATCAAATACGACACGAGCAGCTTGCCAGGCTTACCCTGCGGGTGGCATACTCTTGTAGTCACCTCTGAATAAAGCATTTATAGATGAACCAAATTTTGAATCGTTGTATTGATATGTCTCTGGATATTCTAAACGTCAGTATGCCCTGCCTGCACTCGAGCGGTTTCTAGATAACAGGAGGGGCCGTGAAACTGTTACTTTTCAAGGCTGCCCGACTGAGCTTGCCCAATGCTCTTCTCAAGGCCGGATTGGGGAGGGGGTGTGATGACAAGCCCTTGGTGACTTTCCACAGCAACACGGGGCTCATTGAACCTGCCTGCAGTTTTGCTCACCTAACACTACTAATTGTACCAGTTGTTGACAGTGTTAAAATTTCCAGCTCTGATGACAAATTGCCCATTTCTCTATTTAATTCAGCTTATTTCATGTAGCTGGATCACTAATTAGATGCACCTATTTATGATTTCTTTCATCTAGGTTATTATATTTATTATGATGAATTGGTCATTTTCATTGTGAAACGTCTTTCTTTGCTATTATTAATAATCTCTATTATAAAGTTATTTTACCAGAGCCAGAGTGATAGTGAAATAGGTAGGCCATTTGTCTTGCATGTGGCCTTCCCAAGTTCAGTGCCTAGTATTTCTTATGGGCTCTTGAGCCTGCCATGAGTGATTCCCTAAATGAGAATTAGAGTAAGCCTGAGCACTGGGTGTAGCTCAAAAAACAAACACAAACAAGAAAAGTGATATCTTACAGGTCCTTTTTCCAGCAAGATTTTTGTAAAATGGTGATATACACAATGACACCACCATCAGTAACAGCAGCTTTTAGATTATTACTTTGAAAGGTAAATGAGAAATAGCATCATCAAGCAATCAAGAAGGTAGTCCAGGAGAATAAAAAAGACACCAATAAATATTGTTAAATCTCCATGAAATCAGAAGTAGATATAGACAATCTGGGCTCAGAGCCAAATGGGGGAAAGGATAGCCAGAGAAAGGAGCAAAGATCGATATTTAATTATAGAAAGCAAAAAGTATTGCAGTTTTTCACGTCCATTTGATGTGATAGTTCCAGACCTGTGTCAAAGCAATAAAGATTCAAGGTGATTTTGTTCATACAAATTTATACAAAGCTCAAATTAGATTAACCAGTGATGACAAACTATTAAATTTTACTTGTTAGAGTCATTTATTGGCCTTAGTTATTGGTGTTCCCATGAATCTCCCTCTAAACTATGAATTTTAATTAAAATTAATTGGTTAGTATTTGCTGTGTGAATAAGCCTTGTCATCTATAGTTTACTAGATTTTTTCCTGCAAGTAATCACATATGGCAGGAGAAATCTAACTATATTTATCAGGCAACTCTGTGAGCCATTCATGTAGAGTTTCAGTCACGTTTTAGGTCAATAACTGGATGTATCACTCTGAGCCCACACTTGCCTCACAAACACACCTAAAACAACACAACACACTGTATGCACAGAGCCCACATCGGACAGAGGTAAGCGGCACAAGTCATGGTTTTATTAGTTTCCAGTAAACCTTGTTAGAAATCGCCATGTGGCTTAAAATCATACATATGTATTGTTTCACAGTCTGGAAGCTGGAGAGGTAATTCAAAAGATAAGGCACTTGCCTTGCATGT